>CAIGQW010018335.1:0-10768 GCA_903798125.1 Danio choprae
TGTATATGTGTGTGTGTGTGTGTGTGTGTGTGTGTGTGTGTGTGTGTATATATATATTCTATTTTTTGTTACAAATATATGACATAATTTGTTTCTTTTTTACAGTGATATAGATATTACTGGCAACAAAAAAATAAAACCTTCTATCTTTTCAAATAGATACCAATCAAACCTTCCTGTCCTGTCCTTCCTGTCTACTAATGGTATTAAGGAGCAGGCCTATATACATCTCAATTAAAGGTTTATGCACATTGTTTTTGTGCATCAAACAAAGCTCATAGTATTTTTGGAACAACACCATTAACTCATATTCATCTTTTGTGTCTGCGAAAGATGGATCTCATTATGCCGCTGTCAGAACTCACAGTTCCATAAGCAAGTTGAAGACAGAAAAATAAGTGGCTGAAAACAAGCCTTAAACGTCTTCTTGATTTTATGCCACTTTTCATATGCATTTCAAAACTGTAAATAAAAGGAAGAAAACATAAAAAGATCCGTCCTCAGCGTCAAGTGTGGGCGATGGGTTTGTCAGTGTGTTTCTCATTGCCAAGTCTGAAAAAAACGCTTCTTTAAATGTGAGAAATAGTATTTAGACATTCCTTCTACAGCAGAAGCCTGAATTGCCCTCCTTCTCATCTAAACACGCCACTGCTAAAACGTTTCAAATTTCATCTCAAGTTCACTTAACAAAATAAGCAAACATACACTCACGGGCCACTTTATTAGGTACACCTTACTAGTACTGGGTTGGACCCACTTTTGCCTTCAGAACTGCCGGCATAAATTCAACAAGGTACTGGAAATATCCCTCAGAGATTTTGGTCCATATAGACATGATAGCACCACGCAGTTGCTGCAGATTTGTCGGCTGCACATCCATGATGCGAATCTCCCGTTCCACCACAACCCAAAGGTGCTCTATTGGATTGAGATCTGGCGACTGTGGAGGCCATTTGAGTACAGTGAACTCACTGTCATGTTCAAGAAACCAGTCTGAGATAATTCGCACTTTATGACATGGCCTGTTATCCTGCTGGAAGTAGCCATTTACAATCTTCTATTGACAATTTTGGTGGGCCTGTGTGAATTGTAGCCTCGGTTTCCTGTTCTTAGCTGACAGGAGTGGCACCCAGTGTGGTCTTCTGCTGCTGTAGCCCATCCGCCTCAAAGTTGGACGTGTTGTGCGTTCAGAGATGATCTTCTGCAGACCTCGGTTGTAACGGGTGGTTATTTAAGTTACTGTTGCCTTTCTATCACCTGGAACCAGTCTGGCCATTCTCCTCTGACCTCTGGCATCAACAAGGCCACCCTAGAGATGTTTGTGCATGAAAATCCCAGTAGATCAGCAGTTTCTGAAATACTCAGACCAGCCCGTCTGGCACCAACAACCATGCCACGTTCAAAGTCACTTAAATCCCCTTTCTTCCCCATTCTGATGCTCGGTTTGACCTGCAGCAGGTCGTCTTGACCATGTCTACATGCCTAAATGCATTGCTGCCATGTGATTGGCAGATTAGAAATCAGCGTTTGCGAGCGGCTGGACAGCTGTACCTAATAAAGTGGCCAGTGAGCGTATATACAGTTGAAGGCAAAGTTATTATCCCTCATGTGAAATTTTAATTCTTTTAAAAATACTTCCCAATTGTTGCCTAATGGAGATATTTTCTTTGCAACATATTTTCAAACACAATAGTTTTAATAACTCATTTCTAATTACTAATTTATTTAGTGGTTGCCATGGTAACAGTGCATAATATTTTTGCAAGATACTAGTATTTAGCTTAAAGTGTAATTTAAAGACTTAACAAGACTAGTGTGTTAATTAGGCAAGTTACTTCAGACTGTAAGCTGGCGTAAAGAGTGCACAAACAAATCTTTGAGAGTGTTTGTGTTGTGCTTTCACATTTTTGCTTTTAATTAGATTTTAATCTTTACAAAAAAATGTATTCAATGTCATTTTAAAATGCAATTATATTAAGGCCAACAAGTAAACAACCATAAAGTAGATAAAACGCTATGAACGGCATTTCTGTGGAATTTAGTGCTGGTCTGCATTTCATTACAAAATGACATGACAAAAGAGCCACAAACACACAGTTTAAGAGCGGGTGCGCGAGACAGACCAGACAACAATAAACACACACAAAAGAAATGCACACTACTGTAACATGACATTCATTATAACTGTGTCATGAATATTTTTATGATTACTTATTTTTTTAGTGGAACAAAATGGGGCCTCACGGTGGCGCAGTGGGTAGCACGATCGCCTCACAGCAAGAAGGTCGCTGGTTTGAGCCTCGGCTGGGTCAGTTGGCATTTCTGTGTGGAGTTTGCATGTTCTCCCCGCGTTGGCGTGGGTTTCCTCCGGGTGCTCCGGTTTCCCCCACAAGTCCAAAGACATGCGGTATAGGTGAATTGGGTAGGCTAAATTGTCCATAGTGTATGTGCGTGAATGGGTGGGTATGGATGTTTCCCAGTGATGGGTTGCAGCTGGAAGGGCATCCGCTGCGTAAAACATATGCTGGATAAGTTGGCGGTTCATTCCGCTATGGCGACCCCAGATTAATAAAGGGACTAAGCCGAAAAGAAAATGAATGAATGAATTCTTCCTAATAATGTTATCATAAAAAGATTAAACCCCACATGATAATTTGCAATGTTCAGACAAGGTATTGCTAATTGATACTACAAATGTTCTTCCACTTCAAAAACCAATTTAAAACAGTTCCAGATAAACATAAACATAATTACTTTTATGTCCATTTATAATAATATGGTGATCTATTTTATACAGTTCTGCACGCAGTGTTAGCAATTTATCAACAGCCACAGCTAGAGTTCATGTATTAATGTTGAAGTTCTCCAGTGTGTGGAACCTGTGGTCATGCTTCTTTTTATGAATGCCATTAAAAATGTGTGCCTTCAGCATAGCCACAGTAAGAAAAGAAATACCATGCTTCCTAATAATGTGACCAAAAAGTACCATAACATAATTAAAAAGCAGTGGTCCTAGAATTGACCCCTGTGGAACCCCACATGATAATCTGCAATGTTCTCCAGTGTGTGGAACCTGCGGTCATGCTTCTTTTTATGAATCCCATTAAAAAATGTGTCGTCACCATAATTATGAAAAGAAATCCCATGCTCCCTAATGATGTTATCATAAAAAGATTTTATTAAAAAAGCAGTGGTCCTAAGATTGAGCCCTGTGGAACCCCACATGATATCTTGCAATGTTTAGACTAGATGAGGTTAATAGATACAACAAATGTTCTTCCATTTCAAAACCAATTTAAAACAGTTCCAGATAGACATAAACATAATTATGTAGTCTATTTATAAGTATCTGGTGATCTACTGTATCAATATCTGCATTCAGTGTTAGCAATGTAACAACAGCCACAGCTTCAGTGTTCATGTATTAATGTTCTCCAGTGTGTGGAACCTGGGGTCATGCTTTTTATTAATTAAAAATATGTCATCAGCATAACTATGAAAAGAAATACCATGCATACTAATAATGTGGCCAAAAGGTAGCATAAAAAGATTAAAAAGCAGTGGTCCTAAGATTGAACCCTGTGGAACCCCAACATGATAATTTACAATGTTCTCCAGTGTGTGGAACCTGCGGTCATGCTTCTTTTCATGAATGCCAATAAAACAATATGTCGTCAGCACAACTATGACAAGAAATCCCATGCTTGCTAATAATGTGGCCAAAAGGTAGCATAAAAAGATTAAAAAGCAGTGGTCCTAAGATTGAGCCCTGTGAAACCTCACGTGATAATTTACAATGTTCAGACAAGGTATTGCTAATACATACTACAACTGTTCTTCCACTTCAAAACCAATTCCAAACGGTTCCAGATAGACATAAACATAATTACTTAGACTATAAAAAATTTAAAAATGTGTGTTGTTAGCATAGCTATGAAAAGAACTACCATGCTTCCTAATAATGTGACTGAAAGGTAGAATAAAAAGATTAAAAAGCAGTGGTCCTAAGATTGAACCCTGTGGAACCCCAACATGATCATTTACAATGTTCTCCAGTGTGTGGACGCTGCGGTCATGCTTGGAATTCATTCATTCATTCATTTTCATTTCGGCTTAGTCCCTTTATTAATCTGGGGTCGCCACAAACTCCACACAGAAACGCCAACTGACCTAGCCGAGGCTCGAACCAGCGACCTTCTTGCTGTGAGGCGAACGTGCTACCCACTGCGCCACTGTGAGGCCCCTCTTTATATGAATATGGCTAAAAAATAAATTCAAGCATGTGGAAAGAGCAGAAATGTAAAACACCGGCTGTTCGGTCTCAGAATAGAGATGCACGTTGGCATAGCTAACGGGTTTGCTGGTGGTAATGAAATTCACCTGCATTCACTAAAACTTGTCAAAAAGTTGTATCTGGAATATTGCATGTGGGAACGCTGAATAAATATAACATCATGAAGTGTGTCAGGTCTGTTTTCTGCTTACATTCGGGCAGCACTGAACCCTCAGGGCGAGGAGGAGTGAAGAGAGGAAACACTGCCTTTGCTTCATTCTAACACTCTCTTTTAGCAGTGTTTAGATTAACACATTCTGAGCTGTGTTACATGTTAAGCTACCCACAACACATCATAACAGTTTCTAGATGCAGCTAGATGATTTTAGATAAATAAATCAATAAAAAGTCAATCATACATGTTTAAGAATAAATAAATAAATACTTTAAAATACCTAAACACTGCAGTATTACTCACTCACTCACTCACTCACTCACTCACTCACAGGGCCATTTATATTGAAGTTATGTATATTTATATTGATTGATTGATTTATATTCATTGATTTATATTCATTTATATTGATTGATTGATTTATATTCATTTATATTGAAGTTATGTATATTGTAGTATATTTAGAAGTTGATATTAGCGTTTCGTAACATCTAGTTTTTATGAGGTGGGTTATTAGCCCAACACTCACTAAAGTGGACTAAACACTACAGTATTGTTTTATGAAAAATATTTAGTTGACAAGGGAGACGCGGTGGCGCAGTGGGTAGCACAATCGCCTCACAGCAAGAAGGTCGCTGGTTCGAGCCTCAGCTGGGTCAGTTGGCGTTTCTGTGTGGAGTTTGCATGTTCTCCCTGTGTTGGCGTGGGTTTCCTCCGGGTGCTCCGGTTTCCCCCACAAGTCCAAAGACATGCACTGTAGGTGAATTAAATAAACTAAAATGTCCGTAGTGTATGTGTGTGAATGAGTGTTTATGGATGTTTCCCAGTGATGGATTACAGCTGGAAGGGCATCCGCGGCGTAAAACATATGCTGGATAAGTTGGCGGTTCATTCCGCTGTGGCGACCCCAGATTAATAAAGGGACTAAGCCGAAAAGAAAATGAATGAATGAATATATATGAATGAAAAGTTCAAATATTTGAGAAAGAAAATCATCATAACAACACAACATGACAGATTCTAGATGACATCTAGAAGATTTCAGATAAATAAATCAATAAAAAGTCAAACAGAAAGAAAGAAACAAACAAACATTACAATATTATTCATTCATTCATTTACCTTCGGTTTAGTACCTTTATTCATCAGGGGTCGCCACAGCGGAATGAACCGCCAACTTATTCAACATATGTTTTTACGCAGCGAATGCCCTTCCTGCTGCAACCCAGTACTAGGAAACATCCATACACACTCATACAGAAAACCCACGCCAACACGGGGAGAACATGCAAACTCCACACAGAAATGCCAACTGGCCCAGCCGGGACTCGAACCTGCGACCTTCTTGCTGTGAGGCGACAGTGCTATCCACTGAGCCACCGTGTCGCGCGTTGAAATAAACAAACTAACTTTATTTTCTTTAGAAATATTACAACATTATTTCAAGCTTATTCTCAGGGACTACAATTTTACTTATTTTATTATCAACAAAAAATAAAATAAATCGCTTAATAATAAAACTGCTTTAGCTTTCATCTTAAACTAAGCTACTTTTCATTCTGTTCATCCTAAAAGAAACAATACATTTTTCAGAACGCAAAAGTATTACAGGGAACACTGTGAAAATGTCCTTGCTCTGTTCAAAATCACTTGAGAAATGTTTTAAAAACCATCACAATTTCACAGGAGCCAGAGACGCTACAATTACATTTAAAACAAATATTTGTTTTGAGTGATTTATTGTTTACACATTATTACAACATCTATTTCCTGCAAGAGGGCGACGTGGTGGCGCAGTGGGTAGCACAATCGCCTCACAGCAAGAAGGTCGCTGGTTCGAGCCCCGGCTGGGTCAGTTGGCATTTCTGTGTGGAGTTTGCATGCTCTCCCCGTGTTTGCGTGGGTTTCCTCCGGGTGCTCCGGTTTCCCCCCACAAGCCCAAAATCATGCAGTACAGGTGAATTGGGTAAGCTAAATTGTCCATAGTGAATGAGTGTGTATGGATGTTTCCCAGTGATGGGTTGCGGCTGGAAGGGCATCCACTGCGTAAAACATATGCTGGATAAGTTGGCGGTTCATTCCGCTGTGGCGACCCCAGATTAATAAAGGGACTAAGCCGAAAAGAAAATGAATGAATGAATGAATTTCCTGCAAGAATGCACAAAGTGTATCTACCATGCATGCAGCTAATATGGTTTGTGAAACTAACCAGCTTAAAACAGAACTTCAGGAAATAAAAGTCTTAATAACAATGGCACAATAAATCATCCACATGCACACACACAACTTAGCAGGTCACAAGAGCCTATAACCTCAAACCACAGTTTATTTAGTGAGCAGCTGACCGTATAATCCCTCACATGCTAACCACACAACGCCACATCTGACCCACTTCACCCGCGGCCGCAGTTGTGGTCAACAATCATTGGCTAATGGAGTGAAAGAGCAACCGTCTACACCTGTGGACAAAACACTACCAGAGGAATAAACAACATAGGCTCATTGAAGAATATTTGCCCAGGGCTAGATTTTTAAGAACTAGAAATATGTGCTACATATTATAGGCGACACGGTGGCTCAGTGGTTAGAACTGTCGCCTCACAGCGAGAAGGTCGCTGGTTCGAGTCCCGACTGGGCGAGTTGGCATTTCTGTGTGGAGATTGCATGTTCTCCTCATGTTGGCGTGGGTTTCCTCCGGGTGCTCCGGTTTTCCCCACAGTCCAAACACATACGCTAAGCTAAATTGGCCGTAGTGTATGAGTGTGTGTGAATGTGAGAGTGTATGGGTGTTTCCCAGTAATGCGTAAAACATATGCGTAAAACATATGCTGGATAAGTTGGCAGTTCGTTCCGCTGTGGTGACCTCTGATAAATAAAGAGACTAAGCCGAAGGAAAATTTATGAATATTACATATCAGTCAAGGGCCTCACAGTGGCGCAGTGGGTAGCACGTTTGCCTCACAGCAAGAACGTCGCTGGTTCGAGCCTCGGCTGGGTCAGTTGACGTTTCTGTGTGGAGTTTGCATGTTGTCCCTGTGTTGGCGTGGGTTTCCTCCGGGTGCTCCGGTTTCCCCCACAAGTCCAAAGACATGCGGTACAGGTGAATTGGGTAAGCTAAATTGTCCGTAGTGTATGAGTGTGAATGGGTGTGTATGGATGTTTCCCAGAGATGGGTTGCAGCTGGAAGGGCATCCGCTGCGTAAAACATATGCTGGATAAGTTGGCGGTTCATTCCGCTGTGGCGACCCCAGATTAATAAAGGGACTAAGCCGAAATGAAAATAAATGAATGAATGAACATATCAGTCAATAATATTACTGAAATTGATATAAAAAAACTGAATAATTATATATTTACACACATCTGCAGAAGTAAATAAATAGACTCAATGATTGACTAAAATAATCTATGGAGATTTCTGCACGTGAGGTTTTTCTGTGTGGGCCTACACACTTTATAAATGGAGCCAAATGGCAAATATTTCAATTCTATGTGCGTTCATTATTAAAATACATTCATTTTCATTTCACTGGTATGGGTTTGTGAATAAGGAGCGTCCGCAAGGAGATGTTTGCACGCCACAACTCCTTTTCAAGGTCAACGCAACCGGAATATAAAAGCAGATGCACAAAATAAAGTAGAGCATTTCGAGCTCCTTGATCTTTTAAAGTAAATGGTGTACAATGTAAAGTGATTGGGTATTACTAATGTAGAAGAATGCAAAATTACATTTAAGCCATAGACATGGAGTTAAAGGCAAAATTATTATTCAGCATAATTATGAAAAGATGCTTCCATGCTGAGGGCAGCACGGTGGCGCAGTGAGTAGCACAATCGCCTCACAGCAAGAAGGTCGCTGGTTCGAGCCCCGGCTGGGTCAGTTGGCGTTTCTGTGTGGAGTTTGTTCTCCCCGTGTTTGTGTGGGTTTCCTCCGGGTGCTCCGGTTTCCCCCACAAGTCCAAAAACAGAGGCTATAGGTGAATTGGGTAAGCTAAATTGGGTTTGCAGCTGCGTAAAACATATGCTGTATAAGTTGTTGGTTCATTCCGCTGTGGAGACCCCTGGTTAATAAAGGGACTAAGCCAAAAAGAAAATATCAAACCAATAAGAAAAATATCAAAACCATACAAATGCAAATTAAATGCATAGGAGTAAAACTTAATAGTTTTATGTTCAATCCACTTAAACTTGTCCAAATTATTAAGTTAACTTAATCGATTTGTGTTGGGACAACATGAAGTAATTGTGTGGAACAATGCATCACAAGCACACAAGACAGGTGTCGAAACCACTTCAGACATCAGAACGAAAGCGGAAAATCGTCCGGACAGGTTGAATGCATGTCTTTGTGGTGTTATTTAGCTGACAGGACGCGAGGTCTCTTTAAGTGGCACGTGTGGGTTACTGTACTGTACGAGGGCCTGTCAAACAGCGACATCATGCTTGAGCTCATCCTCCATCCGCACAGGATCACTCCCCGCAGTCAAATAAGCTCCAGTCTCTCCATCCGAGCGCATGGCTGTCCTCCACCATCCTAATCCGCCAGGCGTTGGGCAGCATCGCTCTCCGCCTCTCACAAAGCCAAATACAGCATCCGCACTGTCATGCTCTTATTTGCTTTTCCTATCTGCGCTGTCAACACAGAAGCCAGCAGAAGCGCTCGCTCCAGCAGCCAATGATCCATCATTTGTCAGGACTGGCACTTTGTGAAGAGAGTTTGCCCTTTCGTTATGGCTTTGAGAAGCAGGGTTATTATAGTTTAGCATTTTTTAATTAGCTTTTATTTCAGTGCAACTTTTAAGACATTAACCATTATGCAATTCTGAGTGTGCCTCACACAGGTGAGTGGGCTTGACAAACCACCTGTAGAAACTCAGAATTGAGTGCAAAATTGGTCATTATACACACAACATTTTACCTCTGTTTTTTTGTGCATAAGCCAGACTGAGAAAATGCATCAGGGATCAAATACAACGCTTCCAATGAACAAAAAGTCGCCTAAAATAGCAATATATTGTACAATATAAGACATTGAAGACAAAATCATTCGCCCTGCTGTGCAATTTTTTATCTTCTTAAAATATTTCACAAGTGTTGTTTAACAAAGCAATTTTTACAGCATTTCCGGTTAATTTTTTAAAAGTCCAGATTTCTTTTAGATACTTAATTGAATTTAATATTTAATTTTATTTCATAATTAATTTTATATTTTATTTCATAATTAATTTTATATTTCATTTCATAATTCATTTTATTTTATATTTAATTGAATTGAATTTAATTTAATTTTATATTTTATTTGATTTAATTTCATTTTATTTTATATTTTATTTTATATTATATTGTATTATGTATTCTAATGTCTAATTCCTCATTAAAGGCATTTTGGTTTACCAAAAAAACTAAAAAAACATGTTTGATGCCTCTACCTGACCATCAATCCTGAAGTAAAACAACTGTTTAATTGACCCAAGTCTTCCAAATAGGTTTTTAATTAATATTGTATTAACTGGGCAAAATTAATTACATTAATCATGCAATTAAACTGCTGGACTAATGTTAAATTATTAAATTAAATTATTTAATTAATTGTAATATTTAATTTAAGTTATTATTTAATTAAATGTAATATTTCAGTTTAGTTTATATTTAATTTAATTTAATGTAATATTTTTAAAACTTTTAATTGATTTAATTGGTTTAATTGACCCAAGTCTTTCAAATAGTTTTTTTAATCTAATCTTGTAATAATTGGGCAAAATTGGTTACATTTATCATGCAATCATTCTGCTGGACTAATGAAATAATTGAATTAAATTATTTAATTTAATGTAATATAATTTTATTTTATTTATTATTTAATATTTTATTTGATTTAATATTTTATTTGATTTAATATTTGATTTTATTTATTTTATTTTATATATTTTATGTATTTTATTTATTTATTTATTTTTTATTAATTTTATTTTATTTTATTTTATTTTATTTTATTTTATTTTATTTTATTTTAAACTTTTTTTAAATCTAATATTGTATTAATTGGGCAAAATTTGTTACATTTATCATGCAATCATTCTGCTGGACTAATGAAATAATTTAATTAAATTAGTTAAATATGTTATTTAATTTAATGTAATATGACTTTATTGTATTCAATATATTATTACATTTCATTTTTATTTAAATTTATTTTTTAGTTAATTTTTAAAAAATATTTTATTTAATATTTTATTTAATATTATATTTTACTTTATATTTAATTTACTATTTAATTTAATTTACAATTTAATTTACAATTTAATTTACAATTTAATTTA
>CAIGQW010018346.1:0-10000 GCA_903798125.1 Danio choprae
ATTATTATTATTATTATTATTATTATTATTATTATTATTATTATTATATTTTTATCATTTTAATTTCAGAAATTTGGAATTTACATTAGAACCTCTATGTCTCTTTCCTAAAAACTTAATAAGTGTATTCATTTTTTTTAATGTAATAGCTCCTGAAGAGGTCCCACCACCTGCTGCAGTCTCCTACCCCAACTCTCTGTCTGTCCACTGGAACCATCCACCAAAACCCAATGGCATCATCACCCAATACATCCTTTACAAAAACAATACTGTCCTGTACAGAGGCAACAGCACCAGCTTCAATATCACAGGTAAACACACATTGAAACTTAAGACATGTCTATCCATTTCTTCAATGGATAGTATTCAGTCAGAGTCAAATATGCAGTGACTGGATCTGTGACCTTTATTTATTCATTAAATGAATGTTCTGGATTCATTACAAGGTGAATTGCATCAACAGCAGTTGTGCCATAATGTTGATTACTACAGGAAAAAAAAACATTTAAACTGCAAATACTTTAGTAAGTGTGTACGTTTATACATTAATTTCAAGAATACAGAAATAAAACTGAACAGGATGATTAGCTTTTAAAAAAGACAAAAAATTAACTCGAACTTCTCAATTTATGTTTCTTTAAACTGTTTAAACTAGTTGTGAGGATCTAGAGTGGAGATTGATGGGATGTGCTTATAATAAATTTAAAGCTCTGCTATAATATTTCTTTCTTACAATGAAAACCCTAATAATTTGACTAAATTAAAGTGATTAAGTAAACTTGTACCCTCACTTCAGTAAGTTGCTTTGGATAAAAGCATCTGCTAAATGATTAAATGTTAATTGTGTAACGTAAAACTAGCATATTTAGCTTTGTGTAACCTACAATGTACATAACGTACATGTAACACAGGTGTTTTGCCTTTCAGCAGTGACATTTGTATTACACTGAACTGAACTAAACTAAACTTCATCTGTGAAAACTGGACTGAAGCAGTTTCAATTTACTAGAACTTCATCTATGTTAAGCTGCTTTGACACAATCTACATTGTAAAAGCACTATAGAAATAAAAGTGAATTGATTTGAATTGAATAAGATTTTAAGTTAACCTGGCTTGGCACTTATTTTACTGTATGTACTTAATATTTATGTACTATAACTTTATTTACAGTACAATTAAGTTGAAATTATTTGGTGTTAATTTCAGTGTACTTAAATATTTAACTTCACTTAATATTATTGTACACCTTACGTTTTGAACATCTATGTCACATTAGAAACACACAGACATCAAAAATCAGCATATGAATCTCAACAGTGGTGACTTGCTTCATGCTGCAGTGCATGCTGGGATCATCATACAAAACTCATCCCAGGCTCTGAGTGGATCTGGTTCTCAAGATGTTTTCAGAGTACTGCGGAGTCTAATTCTGTAGAACCATAGGGTTACTATTATCGATAAACAATAATCAATACCACATTGCCATCGTAACCTGAGAATAAATCCATTGGTAAAATGAATCAGTGAATCAAACCACTGCGTGATGACATCATCTGATCATCTTTCCTCTCATAACAAACACTTATGGCAACCAAAGACATACTAACATGAGTAACACGTGTCCGAAATCCCAAGTAAAACAAACACTGTTCACCGCAACGGTGGCATCTAACAAAATGAGCATTTTTGGTAAATATAAGGGCTTGTGTAAACATCTGACAGACATAAAATCAAACAGGTTAGTAATAAGGTAAAATTGTGCATGATTTTCAGCTCAAAACACTTTGGTAACAAGTTCTGGTGCTTTTTACAGCACCACTTGAAATTGATATTAGCCCTTGTGTGCTTTTGGGGATGTTTTCATCCACTCTGGGATGATTTTGAGACTTACTTTTGCCACACGTTTCACTGTGTTTCAGCAAATAGAAATATTTTTTTGGGAAATATTTTGGGAAGACATATTTTGGGAAACGGTGGCGCAGTGGGTAGCACATTCGCCTCACAGCAAGAAGGTCGCTGGTTCAAGCCTCGGCTGGGTCAGTTGGCGTTTCTGTGTGGAGTTTGCATGTTCTCCCCGTGTTGGCGTGGGTTTCCTCCGGGTGCTCCGGTTTCCCCCACAAGTCCAAAGACATGCGGTATAGGTGAATTGGGTAAGCTAAAATTGTCCATAGTGTATGTGTGAATGAGTGTGTGTGGATGTTTCCCAGTGATGGGTTGCAGCTGGAAGTGCATCCGCTGCGTAAAACATATGCTGGATAAGTTGGCGGTTCATTCCGCTGTGGTGACCCCAGATAGATAAAGGGACTAAGCCGAAATGAAAATGAATGAATGAATGAATATTTTGGGAAAATGCTTTGGAAATTTTCAAAAATTTTGGAAAATTCACTATACCTTTTTGTTAAGTTCGTGGCTATTTTTTCCCAATTGACTTTCATTATAATGTAATTTATTGATTGAAAAGCCATGAAAATATATTATTATATATTGTTGATTGTTGGTGGTTTTTCCCAGTTGGGAAGAGTTGAAATTTGTTCTGTTGTTCAATTACTGTTGTCAATTTGAACAATACACAAGGATTAGTTGTACATCATCACACTGGCAAACAATGCCTCTTCTAAAGGGAAACTGGGTTCAATACAATTACCAAAACTTGTTGACTTTATGGGGGCTCAGTGGGTAGCACTTTCAACTCACAACAAGAAGGTCGCTGGTTTGAGCCCGACTGGGTCAGTTGGCATTTCTGTGTGGAGTTTGCCTGTTCACCCCGTGTTCGCGTGGGTTTCCTCCAGGTGCTCCGGTTTCCCCCACAGTCCAAAGACATCCGTTATAGGGGAATTGAATAAGCTAAATTGTCCGTAGTGAATGTGTGAATGCAAGAGTGTATGGGTGTTTCCCAGTGTTGGCTTGTGGCTGGACGGGCATCCGCTGCGTAAAACATATGCTGGATAAGTTGGTGGTTCTTTCCGCTGTGGCGACCCCAGATTAATAAAGGTACTTAGCCGAAAAGAAAATGAATGAATGAATAAATGTTGACTTTAAGAAAAACATGCAAAAAAAAGGCGTTCAGGGTGAACAGTGGTCGTATGAGCCAGATATGAACTAGGGGAATGGCTGTCCATGTTGCTCTTGATTTAATCAAATCCTGCAGTGAATAGGTGGAGCAGATGCCCGGCTCTAAAGAGCTTCACTTGTATTACTGTATATCATCTTACCAGTGGAGACAGAGCCAACAGCCAGCCATTGTTTGTTGTTTGTTTTGTCTTTTTTTCTATTCCCTGTGTGCTCTTTTTGCGAGTAGCGGCAGCCCCTGCTCTTGGCGGTAATGCATGAACATTGTGAGATGTTTTATTAAAAGGCTCCAATGCTCCAGCCACCGTTTGACCCGGGGTGAGAAGCATGCCTAAATGATATGGAGCCCCCCAAAGGCCAATTTATACTCAGGACAGGTATATTCTCTCTGAGATGAATCATTCAGAATGTCAGCACTCTACTACACACACACACACACACACATAAACACACACACGCGCGGGCTTATAGACTTCCACGGCTGGATTGAAAGGAGCTCTCATGCACCTAAAAAACCTTGTGACTAATATAAATATTCATTATTTTACATGTCCTTATTGTCATTATATATTTACGTATCATAAATATGTCTTATGATCACCAGAGCTGCCTTTTTTAATACGTCATTATTATATTTGTCATTTATTGTTATTTAACATCTTATTAATATCATTTTTGAAAACAGGTATACTGCCTTTTATTTTTTTGTGAAAACAGCAATGTATTTCTCTTTTTTTATAAGTCCTCTGTGAATATAATATAAAATGGCATCAAATGGCATTTATCAAAAATATTTTATAATTCATTCATTTTCATTCATTTTCATTTCGGCTTAGTCCCTTTATTAATCTGGGGTCGCCACAGCGGAATGAACCACCAACTTATCCAGCATATGTTTTACGCAGCGGATGCCCTTCCAGCCGCAACCCATCTCTGGGAAAATATTTTATAATATTGATATGATATATGATTGGTTCAATGAAATAAAAACAATCACTAATGGTATTATCCTCATGGAAAGAACATAATCTTGTTAGAAAAACAACATCAAATGTGTATTTTTTATATATTTATTTTTGCTAAAATGGATTAAATTAGAGCAAACCATTACAGATGAATAAAGTGATTAATTATGTTTTTATAAACTGTAAACATATGTTATCGACATATACAAAAAAGAATTTGACACCATCATGTACCGTAAATGCTAAGGATGTCCCAGGCAAATCCTAAACATCGATATTGGGGCTGATTGTAGGATTTATTTATTTTTTACCTGAAGATAATTTTTTGTATGAAGCCTGGTCTTTTTGTTTTATGTCAGCTGTCATACAATTGTCATAAGAGGAAAGTGTAACTCGGCTAACAGGAATGCTTGGCTAAATGGTTTGCTGTGTAGAAATATAAAAGCGGTTCAACAGCATCAGAGGATCATTCAACACTGTATGATATGATATGGCATCTAAAAGCTAAGTGCAAATCGTTGTCTGAGTTAAACTAATGCAAAGACAGGGATGCAAAACACTGGGGCTGTAATAAACATCACCTTTCTGTATTATTGAATGCCTTTACTGAATTGCTTTTCATGTGCTGCCTCTGGATGAAGACAGACAGCAGAATTGTGTTGACAGTTTGGCTATTCAAAGTATTGAAGTTGCATAAAAGCACATGGCGTATGTGCATGCCTGACGTTGGTCACACTATTTATTGTGAGTAAAAATTGTAAACGTTGTGTTCAGACAACAATATAATTGTCAAATCATGTCATTTTAGCTTGTAAATTCAAGTTATCTAATGGAAATGACACGTGTTACACAGTGCCTCCTGACCAATCATCACTTTTAATTATGTGCATGATGTCATTAAAGGGATAGTTCACCCCAAAATTCAAATTCAAACATTTACTCACTTTTCACTTGTTCAAAAACTATTTAAGTTTTTTTTTTTCTTCTGTTGAACACAAAAGAAGATATTTTGAAGAATGCTCTTAGCTGGCACCCATTAACTATCATAATATCATTTTCTCCTATTATGGTAGCAACCAGCATTCTTCAAAATATTTTCTCTTGTGTTCAACAGAAGAAAGAAACTCATAAACACCCCGAGGGAGGGTAAATGATTTTCATTTAGGTGTGGACTATCCCTAAGAATGTGGAACTGTGACTGACTGACTGTATTGCACAATTCTACCTAGCAGCACCAGTTCCATCGTCTATCCACACACATGGCATTTTTCTGGATAGTAAGGATATAATAAATAATAATGATAGTAAGTAATCAATGGATGTCAAATATTGTGTAGACCAAAACCAGTGGCTGAGCTTGACCAGATCATATTTCTAAATGTCTTGTGCAAATTCATGTTTTTTTTTATTATCTTATCAAAACCAAATGTTTCAATTGCTTCAAAATAACAATCAGCTTGTTTTTCCGAGTACAAAAAAAATATATAATTTGCGTTCTTATACGAGTACCAACAAATCAGTGAGAACAGGGTCTTATTCCACATCCAGATTGAAAATTATAGCTTTGCCTGAGAGTAATCATCGGGGCGTCCATGTATCCGAATATGATTTTATTGCAGCACCTAACCATTCTCTGTTTTCACTCACCTGCCGCTGGTCCCAAGCAACCCCACATAAACAAAGGTCATTCTGAAGTCAATGTTCTCAGAGAGAAATACCTGAGCGCATATCACGTTGAGTCTGTGTAAAGAGCCATAAAACCTTCAGAGGCGCCACACCGGGGTCTCCGTTTACATCTCTTTCCTTTTGATCAGCCTGAGCTTCTCTAAAGATATGCCTGACTACATATGTATTACAACCCCGAGCTGAAGCAGAAAATGGACCCTAGGCTTTGAGGGCATTTCTCATAAGACACGTTGTGCGGCAGGATGTTATTTTCAGTCTGCTCAGTGGGGTATCCCGTATTTATTGTGGGTCGTTGTAAAGGCAGAGGTCTGATGTGATAAGAAGCTATGGAGCGCTGCATTACTGCGGCTGCTGTTCCCTCCCTTTCACCCGCCACGCGCAAACCCGGGGATTCCAATTTCTTTCAGGATATCTTAGCTCAGCTTCCATGCTGCCCCCGCTGTGATTTTGGAATATCTCGCCTTTTTATTCCTCCTTCCTTGACAGTAAACTGCTTTCAGGCTCTTCAAGGAGAGATCCTCCTTCTCTTCAAGAGGAGCTTTGGAAGCGGCAGTGTTTGCGACTGTGGTTTCGCAGGACAAGTGATTAACAGATGATTCCAGCTATATGTGTGTGAAGAAGGGAGAGCAATGGCCAAAATAACAATGTGAAAATTCTGCAGTATGATAGATTAGATCACAGCTTTCAGGTCATAATAGCATTATTTGAGGTAGTTTGTCTGTTGTAGGATAGGGCAAAATTCACATTCAAAATTCATATTCGAAATTCATTCAGAGAAACTGGATTACAGATTACAATTTAGATTTTAAGGTAATCTTAGGAATGAAAGATTAAATATTATGAATATATTGCAGAGTTTTAATGAAGCATTGTGTCCTTTTAAATGGAGGGGGGAGGACAGAGGCTCATTGAACTAAGGAGATTTTTAAAGCATTTTTTATTTTATATTTAAGCATCACAGTATGCTTTTCTGTTACTCTCTTAGTCTTTCAAATGTAATGCTTATGGGAAAAACACAGTATTTATAGAGTTGTTCATCAATTATTTATTATTAAATCTTGTTTATTTGTGAATGTGTGTTTCAACTTAGGACGGCATGATATTGTAAAATCTAACATTGCGCTTTTTGGTTTTTCTGCTATATACATAGCAATATGAATACAATTTTATCAGATAAATAGCGCTATTTACAAAAAATATATAATTTTCAATCGATTGGGATGATTCTGTAGGGGAATGCACTTGCAAAAAATCAAATAAACAATCTTAGCATAGATAAATACAATCGTGCAAAAGATACAAATGAAACAAACCGTGTTTTATATTTTTCTAACAGTCTAACAGTATTCGGGTACAGTAATTGAATAATCGAATGTAAAATAATTCTGCATAGCCCACATTGTTGAATTATTCAATAAAATGAATTGTTATTAAGGTTACAAACAGTAAAATTTCTGGATGCGCACATTGACTATTGTGGATGCGCACATTGAAATATCGATGCTGAAATGATACATTGTGCAGCCCTATTCCAAATTGTATTTGACAACGAGGTTTCATAGTATTTTCTGAATTGTTAATGTTTTTTTCCCTCTTTCTCTATCCAGATGTTGGTGTATTCACTCCTCATAAGTTGCTGTTGAGTGCCTGTACTGAGGCAGGATGTACCAACAGTACCCAGGTTACCCTGTTCACAGGTCAGTTGCCTCCTACTCATGTTGAGCCACCCATCCTGACCGTATTGGATGCCCGCAGTATCCACATACAGTGAGTATGACCAAAAAATAATTTTAATGTAACATAAATTATACATTACATGAATTTTTCTCTGGGGTTGCTTTTGTTTATGTATGAATTTAAAGTGGTTTATGTATAAAATGTTGTCTCTAGAAAGGGGGAAACACATTCAACCCTCACTAGGTCTCGTCCTTGAACAGCACACACACGCACATGCACAACTAACAAGGCATGAACAGAAGTGAAGATGGCTGTTCTCACCTTTTATATGACAATGTTTTATCAGAGAGGTACGCTAATGAGGTGACGGACATTTGCTCTCTGCAAGAGGACGAAGCACATCTCAGGTCTCGTTATTCCTCACCATTATACAAAAAATAGCCTGCACATGTCAAAGCCATAACCCTCTGAAGATGCAATGTGTAACCCCTGTTTAAAAAAAAGGTGTCCACCACAAAAATCTCACACTAGAGCGATTCATCTGACCAACCCGTATGTCAAATTTGAGAAGCTGTCCCTATCCACGGCATGGGTGCATTAATCAACTGAGTGTTTTCCATATAATCATAAAGTACGCCCCTTCCGCCAGTCATGCCATTGGCTGTTTGTCCTTATTGTCTTTGCGTGTCCTCTGGCTGCAGTTGAGCAACCAGGGAAACGGAGCAATGGAGCAGGCCTTGATTTAGGGGCTAGTGCTCAACTCCTGCACCCACGATGGACCATCTCATTGGACTGTATGAAAACGTACAGTCCGACCTTCTTCCAGCCTGTTTAGCATGCGGAAATTTCCCCAGCGTTTGACCCCTGCTGCTTGACTTAGAGAGAGAAGAGGAGGAAAAAAAAGAGTCCACACAAGATTTTTCCCAGCATCCTGCACCCCTAGCTTATAGCAATCTATGTGAAAGCCTTTAGAGGTTCATCTTTAGCTGCCCTGTCGCCATCACTTAAGAACTATCTGAAGAGGGCACCATGCCACACAACAATGTGAGTGGACGAGGAGAGAATAGAAGGAGAGCGAGAGAGAACTGTAAAGGAGTAAAGGGGCAATGGTGAAACTGAACTTATGTACACTTTGTTTTAGGCCAAGAGAGATGACAGAAGCGCTCCGGCGCATTTTCCATCAGAACGAAAATGTCATCACTTTACTGAATGATCACAGGTGGGGAGAGAGCAAGAAGAGAGGGCCATGAGGAGAATATATATTTGAGCTGTCACCTATACTATGGCAAAACCCACCACCAGTTCACTGCCATCAAAAGCGGCCATTAAATTACTCAATCTACCCCACCTTCACTGGGTGGCCCGAGGAGGCTTGTAATACCTGGAGAGAGAGAGCTATGCGTTTGCATTCCTATTCATCTCAATGGTATTTGTGGGAATGGCTGTCCGGAGGTACGCAATTTAAAATTTGCCATCTTAACATTGCTTAGTAATGCTCTTGATGTTTTGTCCGGACAGTTGAGCAGTAAAAATCATGTCATGACAATTCACTAGCAGTTTTCTTGAGCTCTGATATTATAGTTTTTTGGGGGGAGATATACAGCAATGAAAATTATGTGCCGAAACCAAAAATTCTGGATGCACTTGGCCGAAAAGTAATTTAAAAAGACTTAAAAAAAAATCAAATGTCCACGTTATGCTGACTTTAAAAAGGAAATGACATAATCACATTTTGATAAAAGTTAAATTGTATTGAGAGTGAATAGAGTTAAGAGGCGTCATTTTTTTTTTTTTTACGATTTATTTTTGGCATTTTTGCCTTCATTTGACGGAACTGTACTTTGACAGGAAGTGAAGTGGGAGAGAGAGGGGGGTAGGATCGGGAAAGGTCCCAGAGTCAGGATACAAACTCAGGATATGTGTCAGCGCACTAACCACTGGGCTGAGTCTTTTGAACAACATTGCCATGACAGCAAAGTAGACTTTTTGTGAGCATGTTAGGTTTATGCATAGATCAATATGGATCGGAATAGAGCTATTGAGCTATTTAGAACTTTGACCGAGGCGTGCATGCAAAATGCCCTTGTGCACCACAAGCCATTAAAATCAATGAATATCATAGTGCAGAGCTTTTCGTGTCCAGTGTGAGAGCTGCTTCACACTGCACAGATAGGGCTAGAGAGAGAATGATTTAATTTTTTTTTTTTGGAGTTATGCACATTAGAGTTTTATGGTTACATCTAATATTGATACATAAGGTTAATTGCATATTACTTTAATTTTATGTGTATTATTATCATGATGGCGTTTAGTAGTTGTATGAATGACACTGGGAGGGGGTGGAGGAGAGTAGTTAGCAGTTCATTCCGCTGTGATGACTAGATAAGGGACTAAGCCAAAAAAAATGATTGAATGAATTTAGAAATTTCTTTTTTGTTCCTAATGTATTTTTAATGGTTAAATTAAATTTTTATGTAAATTTTACAGTTTTTTTTTACTGTCTGCGAAATAAATAAATAAATTGTAATTTTAAAGAATATAATCATGGTCTCCACCAATTTTGGACTATTAGTGTATCAATTGTATATATTTTTTGTCAGAA
>CAIGQW010018347.1:0-10281 GCA_903798125.1 Danio choprae
GTGTGTGTGTGTGTGTGTGTGTGTGTTTTTCTCTAATGAAGAAACCAAATGAATTCTACGCTGAACAATTTCATAAACTATGCTCTTTCAGACTATTGACTGAGCATATTGACTAAGAAATTATGAATATATTAAACTGTAGCGCTTCATTTTCATTGTTTAGCTACTCTGAAGTCAGAGTTGTTTTTGATCTTGCGGTTTGAAGTTTTCCTGCATATGCAAACACAAGCATTCTTACTCATCAAATATGTACGATAACTAGCCTTTCGTTCAACATAGTTATTTCCTAAGGGAGGATGAGCTCAAAACGACACATTGGATTTTGAGTGTTTATCTGCACGTGTGTTTGCGAGTCCGCAGCAAAGTGCATTTTAAATTTGCAATTTCCTTGCAATCGAGTCACATTTTATCCAGCAAAACAATCAGTATTCGTTGTCAGTTCATGTAGGTAAATTACAACAACTGCAGGGGGCGTGTAATCATCTCTGATTAGGACATGCTGGAGGAGTGTCAGTCACCCATTTGGACTGAAACGTTCATTAAGAATCCCATTATAGAAGTCATTACCAAATCACAAAGACATTCCCAAAGGATCTATAAGTACAAATGAACCCTCAATGTACTTCAAGGGTCACAGAAGACTTGAAAACAGATGCGGAGAGAGGGTTTTGCATCAGATTGCGGGGAATGAGTCATGAGAATGTACATGTTTTCATAATTTCCATTGTTTGGCAATACAGCTAACTTTTATTAGTTCAGAATGAGAGCTATTTGTTTGATGTGTCCAAATGGATGCTGAACAGTGTGAATATATTTACGATTCACGAATGGGAAGTTATGTTTATTGCGTTCATATAATGAGCATAACGTCTACCTCATCATTGGCGTTTTTGATTCTATGCATTATGGTAATGATAAAAAACAACAATGGAGTGTCAGAAAGATTTGTGGACTTGCAATAAGCAGTTGTTTGTTGTGTTTGAGAAGCTGAAGGAAATGCATGAGCCACCGCCATCTGTAAACACAGTCTGCTGGAATATCTCGGAGACAGGATTGGGAAATGCCATCATTTGTAATAATGGTATATCAATTTGAGCACACATTTCTTTAACATATTTTGTGAGCGTGATGTCATGACACAAGATTAATGAAGCAATACAGTATTTTTGCACGTCCTGAAGGCTTGCCAAATTGCGTATGATGCTGTTTGCTACCGGGAAACGTGTCCTGTGGGGATTTATTCACATCAGTGTTCAGGAGTCCAAAGTATTACGAGCACAGTGCCACCTCATAATGAAATGATAAAGAGGGCCGATATGTGTATATCAAGATATTTGTTCAGTCTGGATAGTGAGTGCCAGCAGGCAAATACTTGCATGTTAAGCGGAGTGTTTGTGATTCACATGGTTGACTGAAACTCCCAATATATTTACAGCAAATTTATTTTTAGTAGTTAATTTTAGTGCAGTGGCGGAACTAGATTTTTGATACATGAGGTTGCTACTGCTTTTTATGGAGGTACTCATACAATGGAAAGATTAAATTAAAGAATGAATTAGTGTAACGAATCCCTATATTTAGTTTTGTATAGTTTTATGTTTCACGTCCTGTCTCCTGAGTTACTCTTGTTAGTTTCCTTGGTTATTTATCATTATTATTATTATTATTATAGATTATCCACCACCTCTTCAGCTTGTTTAGTTTAATTGTGTCCTTTTGTTCTACTCTCATTGTCGGTTGTTTCAAGGATGTCTGCATTTTTTGCTGTTTTATTTAGTTGGGTTATGTGCTAAAAATATTCCCAGAAGTACTGCATTTGGATCCTCACCATCATTCATTCAACCTGCTATACACACCTGACTTAACAATTAGTATCAGTTGAACACACAATATATTTAAGAAAGCTTAAGAACAAAAAAGATAAGACGTGTTAGAAGTTAAAAGTGCTAACAGACAGCTTTCACGCTTCCTTCTTATTAGCTGAATATATAACTTATATATTTTATGGTATGTGCATGGATTGTTATACTAGCTAAAAAAATCATTACAGTTCATTATACATTATACATTAGGTACATTATATTCTGCCAGTAACAGCACTTGACCAGCCTCTTAACCCTTCACCCTTGTGTATTACTCCGCCCACAAACAGCAACAAGCAGAGGACACTCTACAGATCGACAAATATTGCTTCTGTTGGGCAACATTATGTACTTTTCAGGCTTTTTTAGTCGCAAATGTAGTTGTTAAGATTGCAACTATGCAGTTTATTTATAAGGATAGTGCCTATTTTAAAATATTTATAATTTCTGAGAGACAGCGCATCAGTGGCCATTAGCCTGTCTGTGCAGAGCAAAGATGGTTGACGTTGTCTCTCCACAAGATGGCGACAGAGACCGCATAATAAGCCCTTAGAGGAGGAATAACCCAGTTGATCTCTCTCTTTTGTATGTTGTAGTGCTGTATTTATGCCATAGTAATTGTAGTGTATTAAGTGAGATGGGACTCTTTGAGTTACTTTTTGGTTGAAGAAAAGAAGAAATGCCTGCATGTGTTTAGCATGTTTCCTTATCGCAAACAATCTGGTAGTGATTGCGCTGCTTTTTTTCAGGATTAATTATTGTGATCTCCCGATTGCAACAGAGAAATACTGTAGACTGTAATACTGTATGGAGATTTCTCTGTAGACGGATGGCATTTCATGCATTGGTTCAGCCTCATAATCTTAAAATGTCAAAATCACTTTTATACATCATGCAGGAGAATCATTCAAACACTAGCTCTAAAGTGATGTTGGTGAATTAGTAACCGCTTCTGCTGTTCTGACGTCAGCTGCAGATGTGAATGAATGGCAGAAGAAAGTAGTTCCTCATACTAAAGGGTTTTTAGACTCTTCGTGTTTGATTTTCTTTTTATATTCATGCTTATGTCGTCGAACTGTTGTATAAACACAATATCACACTTATAGCAGTGCGATGTGGCTGTATATATTCACTGGTGGGACGCTAAGGCACTCGGCCGCACGCCTCCCACTAGTGGCGATATACCAGGTTGGAGGAAAGTCCTTACCCCAGGTGGAGGGGTTCAAGTATCTTGGGGATTTGTTCAAGAGTGAGGGTAGGATGGAACGTGAGATTGAATGGCGGATTGTTGCAGCGGCAGCAGTAATGTTGATGTCGATGTACCGGTCCGTTGTGGTAAAGGAGGAGCTGAGCTGAAAGGCAAAGCTCTCGATTTACCGGTCAATCTACATTGCTACTCTCACCTATGGTCATGAGCTTTGGGTCATGACCGAAAGGACAAGATCTTGGATACAAGCCGCCGAAAGGAGTTTCCTTCGCAGGATGGCAGGGCGCACCCTTATAAACAGGGGCGGACACAGGGCTGACCCTTGTAAAATGTACACCCGTGAACTTGGGAGGGCGAGAAGCGAATTGTATCGCGTAGCCAAGTCTGATCGTTCGCATGAACCACCACAACAGGCTGGGCAGTGCTAACCAGGCTGGCAGAGCTTGCACTAATGGCGTCATCGGAGCGATCGCTGATGTGCCAGTGGAGGGGCAGCTGGGGGGGGTGCTCACCTCGGGAAGCAGAGCGGCCAGAGGAAGAACTGAAAATAAGAGATTGTCTCTTACCTTCCTCCCTGGATCCCACGATGAGGCTGGGGTGAGAGAAAGGAGACCAGTCCCTTGCTCCCTGGAAGCCTGTGGCGATATGGCTCGGAGCTGTGAGCTGGAAGGCGGAGCATCCCAGACTGGCAAGGCTCGGGTTTGCACATCCGGAGAGAGAAGAAACTGCTCTTTTATTGAAAACTTGGGTACCGCCAGCCCGGAGGCCAGTGGTGGAATTGAAGTCAATGTTATAGACTGAATCGATCCTCAGCCCCCCACCGAGGTAAGAGCAGGTCCCCTTTTCTCCAGATGGCCCGTCTCATGGACGCTTCGCAGTCCGAAGCGGGGGCGCTCCACTCCCGCAGGTGGCTCAGCGCTGCCGCTTGGCTGGTGGAGTGGGCAGCGGAGGCGGAGCAGGTGTTGTAGCCATGGGTGGATGGGGCAGCAGGGAGAGCAGTTTTCCGAGGCCGCTGATAGATGACCTGACCTATTGCCATCGACTGCTCTTTCACCATCGAGAACTCCTGGGTAAATTTCCCTAACGGTGTCACCGAACAGGCCAGCCTGTGATATGGGTGCGTTGAGAAAGTGAACTTTGTCAGCGTTCCTTATATACGCCAGGTTAAGCCAGAGGTGGCGTTCCTGGACCACCAGTGTGGCCATCGTCTTCCCTAGGGCACGGGCGGCCGATTTGGTGCTCATGAGAGCATAATCGGTTGCCGTGCGGAGCTCATGCATTAAGCCCGGGGAAGAATCATCCTCCTGCATCTTGGCCAATTTCTCAGCTTGGTAGCGTTGATAGGTGGCCATACCGCCGCAGTGTAGGCTCTGGACATGAGAGACTTAGACATCCTACATGCTTTGGACGGGAGTTTAGGTGGCCCTTTCCAGGTGGAGGTGCCTTGCAGGCAAAGATTGACCGCAATAGCGTGCTCCACCTGAGGAATCGCCTCATACCCCCTGGCTGCTCCACCATCGAGGGTGGTGAGAGTGGGAGCACATGAAGTCCGGGCAGAAAAAGGTGCCCTCCATGCCTTTGTGAGCTCACTGTGTACCTCTGGGAAGAAGGGGACGAGGGCTTGGAAGGCTTTACCTTCTTCTTGACCCCCACGTAACAGGGAGCAACAGGGGTGGCACACTTTAATGCTAGAGTACGCCACGACCTCAGCTGCGGAACAGTCAAGCCCTCGCTGTGAGGGCAAGAACTATCCTCGAGCACCGGCTCCACATGCTGGACCCCCAGACATGTGATGCAATACTCTTGCCTGTCATCTGGGGTTAGGAAACTATCGCATGCAGAAACGCACGGCCAGAATGACATCTTTAAAAAGACGCGCTGCTCGGCCGTGTTGCTCTATTAGGGGATCTGCTCTTTTAGAGAAAACTGCTCTTTTATTATACACCAGTGAAACACCCAGGGGACAGGACAGGAGCTCAGTCGACCACCGTTGTCACGTCTTCACCCGCACTGGTGATAAAGCTGGTTTATTTTGGAAATCAGGATCGCAGATCAAGAGCTCTTCAGTCTCAGTGTGAGGTCTGAAGCAAAAATCTGATGCTCGCTCCGCGGACGTCACTGATATACTCCACTAATGACTAATCAGTCGCACCTGTGGAGCCGAGCTCTGCCAACTTGGCCCTTTTTCTTTCTCTTCAGAGTTATTGGTCGTCTAGAGATCTCCCATAGTCTGTTTACAGATGCACGTTGGAGTTCCCATATGAAGGGGAACAATATACTTCAAGTCATTTATTTATTTACTTATTTATTTTTGCATAGGGGTAAAAATAAGTTAGAAATGCTTTACTGTTAGTGAACATCCTGTCAAATATGAATATCCAAATTAATATGCAATTTTTGCACTGCCCATATGCTGCCTTTTTAAGAAGGCTTATGCTTTTTGCTGGGATTTGCACACTATCCATTAAATAAGTTATGGAAATACAGTATCAGTGCCTAGAACAATAACGAAAAGTTTCTCTCAGTACAAATTGAAAGACGATGATGGCATGTTGCTCCTATAGTCCTCCAAATGTCTCAGCCTGCTATCAGCTTGCTTATTGATTTATCACACATCGTTATTATTGTTGAACAACATGTCAGTTCTTAGACTTTGCCAGGATTCGGCCATATTGTATCCTCTATAGTCACTGCCAACAGCAATATTGGTCAAGACCAATTTACTGACACGTTTTCCAGGTATCACATTTCCATCAGACACCAGGAAATTCAGCTGAGTGAGAGGCCGGGTGGGATGTTAAAGCTGAAGCCTTTGTTTTATCTACACAGTAAAACAGAAGTAGTAAGTGTTCTGAATGTGATGACCAAAGTCGATTCCACTATTGATTGCTGAACGTTTAGGACCTCAGGGAGCAGAATGCCAAGCCATGAGGAAATCTGGGGTCTGCAAAGTGCAATAAGTGTTATGTCACTTTTTTGTTGTTTTTCCTCACAATTGCTCTTTCTGTTTTTCTCAGTCTATAAATACAGCTTGCTATTTGTGAAGCATGAAACGTTATATTTACTATACTAGATTTACAATTGTAAGTTTTTATTTTTATTTTAAAATACATACTTAAAATATGTATTTTCATTCATTTCATTTTCTTTTCGGCTTAGTCCCTTTATTAATTTGGGATCGCCATCAGCGGAATGAACCGCCAACTTATCCAGCATATGTTTTACGCAGCGGATGCCCTTCCAGCTGCAACCCATCACTGGGAAACATCCAATACATACTCATTCACATACATACACTATGGACAATTTAGCTTTGGGTGTACTAATTTTGGACCGTTATCATAAGTTATTTTGTTAGATTAGCTTCATATTTGGCTTCAGTACTTCTAATGTATATGCACACATCTAATATTGTAAAGCTTCCTTTAGAAAATAGAAATTTAAATGAGAGATTTGTAAGTGGTGTACTCATATATGTTGAGCACTGTATATAGATGGATGGATGGATGGATGGATGGATAGTTAGATAGATAGATAGATAGATATATGTTATTATATAAAATATATATTTTTTCAACTAAGGTTTTAAAATGATGTCATTGTTTACTCACCCTGTTGTTCCAGCAATGTTTGCCCCTCTTTCTTTTCTTGGGCAAGTGTTAATAGCTTTGAGAGCAATTAGGCAGTCACAGTTGTCATGAACAATACATAAAATATTGTTTAATTCTTCACCAAACCATTTTGTATGACCCGAGAACCCCACAGCATGTGTTGAATTTGAAAAAAATAAATAATAAATAGAAAAGATAAAAAGGGCAAACAGCATTGGAACAGCATCAGGATGAGTAAACAATGAGTTTTTTTTTTTTGTTTTTTTTTTTAGGTGAAGTATCCTTTTAAAACGACACTTTGAATGCCATTCCTGTGTGGACTCTTTTGCACTCACTGTGTCTACTGTAGAAAGCATGAATAAGGCTTTGACAGTAAAGTCTATTGTTTTCTCTCCTCATCCTTTTATTTTTCTCCATTAAGGAACATAAAAGGCACCTGAGTGGAGTTGTCATTTTTTGCAGCAGTAATTTGTTAGAGAATGTAGTGGATTCATCGTCCCCCTCGGCAAATGACACATTATGGTGCGACTACCTGTGGAGGCTGTTGACCCCAGCATATAATGACGCACGCACACCTCACTCACACGTCAGTGCGCTAAAGTATTCTGTGGTTTGGGGATTTTAAGTACATACTGTGCAGTAGAGCCAGTGAATAAAGCTACGTGTTAAAAACACGCGGACCTTTACAGAAAAAAAACAAAACACATGAGCATCACATGAGCTCCACATGTTAAATTCACACAGGAAACATACAGCGCATGAAACATGTTGTTTTGAATGTGAAAAAATGGATTACTATTAACTAGAAACATAAGTTATGAAAACTTGCTTGTGTCATCATAAATACATCATGCTAAAATTAAGTTATGGTGTTTTTGATGAGCAAATGTTAGCTTCTAAGGCAGTAAGTTCACTGCATTACATTTCTTTAAACTCATTTAAACTGTTATAATTTATGCTATCACACATGTTGTAATGTATCCAGCATTGTGTGGGACGAAATCAGGATGAAGCCTTATTGGAGTTTATTTAGAAGCTCTTATTGATATTTGTCACAGGTTAAACATTCATATTAATGAATGAATGAACAGACAAACTGACAAAAGGACAGCAATAACATTTTGCACAAAGAACTTAACATAATTTAAAACATTCTAATGAATTTCTAATTATAGAAAAATGCAATCTGATATTTTGCATTCGTTCATTCATTGTTAATCATTTCTTTATTTTAATTGAAGGCATTTTTTAGGCTCATTGAACAAAATGCCACAGCCACTTCAATGCCGGTGGTCAGTCTGGCAAAGTATTATATACAATGTACAATATTAATGTTGTTTTACTAATATTATTTAATAAATTCTTTGCCATCACATAAATAAAACCTATTTAAAAAATATTAATACATAAACTGTTGTGCTCAATTATATATTTAAAAAATACTGCTCTTTTGCTGTATTTTCTCTGATAAACAAATGCAAAGTTGGTGAGCATACAAGTCTCAACCTATCTGAACACTGAAAAATGGTTGTCTAAATAAATACATACAGATTTACATATATTATGCATTTCTTAAAAGTCTTTATCATGCAGGGCCAAATCAAAAACAATCAAGCAATTTATATAATTAATGAACAAGCAGTTCTTGTCTGACTTCAAAAAGCACCACTAGAAAAAAATAGGAAAAAAAACCCATAATGGTTTCATTTTATGTGCGTATATAATAACAGCAGTATGTTCATATACAGGTGAACTATTGCTTTAAAACGGCATACTTTGAACTTTAAAGCACGTCCTCTTCCATGAGTCTCCATGTCTACCTGTTTACATGAATGACGGCACAGTGAGCTTTGCTGTTCCAATGCATTATTGAAGGGGCTCTGCTGGGTTCATCTCTCCTCTGCTAAGAGCTTCGAGTGGGGCTTTGATGTGCAGGGTCGGGGTGCCAGATTGTGGAGCTGCCCATCACTGGACATATGGGAATGGAGGCCGCCAAAAGAGACAGATGGAGGTGGAGTGGAAAGAGAGAGAAGAAGATGGGGGTGAGAGAAGAAAGGTGTTTAGTGCAAAGTTGGATGGGAGGTGTACTGTAGCTTTGTAAATGCACAACAATCAGTATGTGTAACACTTTATAATAACTGTACATTATGAATCATGTATTAAGCATTAGAAAATAGTTTGTTAACCATTAACTCTTCATTAATAGATATTAGTAAGCAGTAATACAGCTACAAAGGCAGTAGGTCTGTTTTTGACCTACTGTACAACGCACATATACATATATTAAGCTATTAGCAAACCATTAATTAAGACTCTTAGCTCAATAAACTACTAATTAGCTGTTTTTTAATAGTTGAGTTTAGGTATTGGGTAGGATTAAGGATGTAAGATAAGATTGTACTTTATAAGTGCAAATAAACAGTATCTTAATAATATGCAATAAGCCTGCACTAAATGGTGTGAATTGTTACTTAAACTAAAGTCTTGTTACCATGATGTACTTGACTACTTTTTGTTCATAATAATTTTTTTAATTAATAAATTTAGTATTCCATTGTTTACAAACCAGTTATTTAAGAGTAGGTTTTTAAGATCATTCAGAATGAGTGTGTAAATGATTAATTTGAACTAAACTATGCATAAACTAGTTAAGCTTTATACATCTTATTTTTCAGACATATACTGCAGTAATAGTTTCTATGTACATTATGTTAATAAATAATGTATTAACACAAATTCCTACTGTTTTGTGAGCTCATCTAACATGAGGAGTATTTATAGTTTGTAAATCACTTTTAAATGACAATTAAAGGCTCAGTTATTGTCAACACAGGCTCATTCTGAAAACTTACCCCTATATACATTTCTGGAGATCCCGAATTATGTAGAAAGAGGTACGTATGGCTGCATTTCATCTTTAAATGAACGCTACCAGGTGGTATGATGCCATTCCTTTTTCCGCTTACCAGCTGACCAATTACCTTAGCTTTTCTGCTGTGTCCAGAGGCTCGCCACGTACGTTTGCAGACTTGTGACCTGGAGTGGAGTTGACCGCGATGACAGGGTTCGAGTCCGGTGAATAACGGTTCCACAAATCAGGTAAGACAGCAGGTAAGTGGGTGGACCGGGCAATCTGTGCTTTTGAAAATATTGTCGGTTGGGTTTAGGGAAGTGGGTGGGCGGGTCAATTGGTGCTTTTGAAAACAGTATCCTTGGGTTAAGGGGGAGGGTGGGTCACTCGATTGGTCAGTCAGTCAGACAAGAGGAGGCGCCAATTGCACTCGCGAGAGAACTTTGAGATCTCAAAATGCGTACACAGCGTCCTCTGGCAGATTCGCGAAAACAAAAACTTACCTCCTGGGACGTATTTGGCACTCTCCAGAAATGTATATAGGGGTACGTTTTCAGAATGACCATGGGTTGGTTATAGTGCAAGACAAAAAAAAAAAAGAAAAGAAATGAACAACAGAATCAGAACAAAATAATATTTCAAGATACAAAAATGAAAGCTTTTTAATTTTCTGATATTAATATGATTAAAATTATATTCTGATTGTCAGTGTTCGTCCGCGTCATCGTTTGTTGTTGTCACGTGCCTTCT
>CAIGQW010018349.1:0-10286 GCA_903798125.1 Danio choprae
TGTGTGTGTGTGTGTGTGTATATATATATATATATATGTGTGTGTATATATATATATGTGTGTATATATATATATATATATGTGTGTGTGTGTGTGTGTGTATATATATATATATATATATATAACACACACACACACATGCACGCTCATTGAACAGCTGGGAGCCCTGACTCGATTGTCTCCGAGCTCAGTGTTCTCCCGCGTGACAGCATGCCAAACCTGCTAATATTAACAAGCAATTTCTAAGTGCGAACTCTTGAATTTCCCAGTGATGTTGTATATGATATGACATTTTGTACACGTTTGTTTTTTATTACAAAATTTGATAAAAAAAAAAAAAAAAAAAGATTAGCGACAACAACAATTTGTGAGTTCTTAAAGAGACAGTTCACCCAAGAATTGTCATAATTTACTCACCCTTGTCTTGTTCCAAACACAGATATACTGAAGAATTGACCTGTAACCATTGGCATCCATAAATCAAAACTATTGTGATGAAAATCAGTAGTTGGAGGTTTCCAACATACATTTTGTGTGTTAAACAGAAAAAAAAAACTCTTTTGGAAAAAGTGAAGAGTGAGTAAACGATGATTTAGTTAGTTTGACCATAAAGAGTAAAGTAAATTTCAGGTTTCACCTAAAACACAGAGCATTTTATATTTAAAGTCACAAATAAAAAGTGTGCGTGTGTATACTGTATATATTTACAGCAAGAAACAAAACATCTGCATACTTTTAAAGCCTTGTCAGTTTACAGTGCTGATACATACTTTTCTAAATACACACCTTAAGCATCCACACGGAATGGTGAATGTCAGATGGCGAGCGGTGCGAATACTGATCTATACTGGCAAAAATGTATGAGCTTATATCAAAAACAGATGTTGACAACGTGTTGCGCATGTCTCTGAATGTAAACAGTTAGAAATTAATTGTATATGTATCGCTATATTAGATCTGTGCAACAGCTTGTCTTGGAAAATTCATGATATTGTGACATGTAATTCCTGGAAGAAAAATAATGAGGCGCTTTAAGGAAGTTCAGATGCAACGCTGCTTACTGAAGTAATAACTCCCTTTGGAGTGACATTGTGCTGTGTAGCTTTTGCTGACTTTATTCATGTTCAAACTTGACACACAAAAGTAAGTTCAAAGTGTAAAAGGCTTAGTATGGCTCATTTAAAGGTCTGATTGTGTACTTGCATTTTTGGTTCAGATACGATCAATAGTTTAGCTGAAACTCACAGTTTAGATGAAGGTAAAGTAATCATAACTTGAGTGGCACATATTGCAAAATGTTAGATTCACATAATAAGATAAGAAATTCTTCCACAAACATGCTTTGGCTGGTGAAGCGGATGATTACTTTTGCCTGAGGTGGAGTTGAGCTGGCACAGCAGTGCTTTTACAAATAAAAACACAGATTATTACAGATAAAGGATGACAGATACTACATGCTGGGAAAATCCTAGTGCGTGTGGGTTTGTATTTGCATGTACACATGCGCACACACACATTTTGTTCTACTGCAACAACAATGTTTGGGCTTCCGTTTAGCTTCAATTATCTTTAGTGTGCGGACGTTGGAAGAAAATACATTGCAAAAATGTAAATACTTTTCAAGTTTAAATAAAATAGGTTAAATACATTTTTCACTTCTCTTCTTCAGGTTGTATGATATTTATGATTGCAAACATTTTTCTTTTTAAAGATCAAGCTAAACTCGATCTATGGCAACAACCTCAGGTGCCTGAAGCTTAAAATGATATAAAACCATGTTCCATATCACATTTTTATTAAAGCTATACTGAAACGTTTAGTGAATATATTTTTTCATACTAACATTTTAACCTGTGCTCTGCTGAATAATTATTTTTAATACTTTTGAAATTTTGATTCGTCAGCACAGTAACAAGGCAGTCATTGAATATGACACCCTTAGTGTTCATTCCTCCAAAGATGAAGCATTATAATACAACTTTTATAGTGCTTAATCTTTTTCTTATGCAGGGCCAAAATCCAAGCTTGATTGAGAGCTGTGGGCCGAAAGTAAATATGGGTTGCCATGGGTAATTTCCAATTTTTTTCAAAGTATGTATAAAAAATAAATTACGTGAACAGTATTTAATAATGCATTCTATTTTTTCGGATATGTATATTATTTTAACGAACTTATTACAATAAAACCATAAACAAATATCCATTTATAAAACAATGGAGTTCAATGTCGAATACACTAGTCATGCTGAACCTGCCTTTGCCTTGATTTGCACGCTGATGTCTTCTGCTTTCTCCCCTATTCGTTAATGTCAGTATGTACATTTAAAAAAAAAAATCTGATTTATTTGCAACATTTAAGTGAAACCCAACCCTTCCCAATCATTTTCCCTCTGGCGGGCCAAATCAAAGGATACAAAGGCCCAACTTTGGCCCGCGGCACCCAGTTTGGGCATCTCTGATCTAGAGTCACTTTTTAAAAATATCTAAATGTGTTACTTAGTTACTTCTTAAGGAAAGTAATGTGAATATCTTTGTCATTTTTGTTTTATTTGTGTTTTCAAAGGGTAAAATGGGCATAAAATTGTAAGATATAACTTTTTTTTTTACCCAACACAAAGTGTGCAAAAGGCTGCAAATAAGGGACAATAATAACAATGTACCATAGTAACTTACTCTGAATCACGGGGACTTTTATTTTGCTGAAGTGTCACGTATTGAAGTGGTGTACTTCACATCGTGGCACACTTCCGATTCCTTCTCAAATCAGCCATTACATGCTATGTACCAGGGCATATTTAGAAATAGCTTGAATTTCTGGGACACTTTTGTTCATTTTGGTAGTATCTTTTGCCCCAAGTCTATTTTAAATTTCGACCCTTTATGCTAGCTGTATAAAATCCACAACGGACAAAACCTTTGTATTCAAATATGAAGACGTTTGAACAGAAGTCCCTGCTGGTTTTTTATCATTCGACATTCAACAAGTTGCTCCAAAACAGTTTCCAACTAATCATATCGCATGGTCAGATATACTCTCAGAGGATGAGTAATTATTCCTTTAAACAGAGCTGTGGATGAAGAACAGGTTTAATTGCATTATTCACATACTGTGCATATATATGTACAGACCACACACATGCATATAAAGATAAATGCTGCTTTCAAGGAACATTCAAAAAATTCCCTGTATTTTGATGGAAGACCAAGTTGAATGTATGAAAGCTACATTTGGCTCCCCCTCTGCTTGTGTCTGTAACCAACAAAATTGTTCAACACGAGTCCTTTTCTGGCTTACCAGTCTTTAACCACAAACCACAGAGCTCATGCGAAACTGTGGCAAATGGACGTGCTGCCATTTCAAAATGATAAGCTGGTGAGATCAATGCAAGACGTTGTGGAGCTCCTGGAAACAAAGATCAGGTGAGTGGAGGTATGTGGAATTGTCAGGTATGCAACCCTATTGCTACGGAAACAAGATATGCCCCTGTTTCAGGCAACCAAAGAGCTGGTTCTGCTGAGTTTGAGGAGTACAGAAAAACAACTGGCAAGGGACTCTCAACGTGCCAAAGCCTACAGCGAGGCAATACACCAGCTGGTGAAGGTAGGAGCCATCAAGAAGCTGTACCTAGGTGAGATCTCAGCAGATGGTGAGGCCTGGTACGTACTTCATCATATAGTCTATCATAATGGTAGGAATCAACTTGTCTTCAATTGTTCCTCCCAGTTTCATGGTATGAAATCTTAGGTTGCTTCCAAAATCATCTACTTCTCGAGTAGGTACTACATTTGAATTTACTACATGGCCCTTATAAAAGTATGTTTTATACAGTATGAATGCGAGTAGTATCAATAGAGCTCGGATGTACTACATCCGCCATTTGTCTTCATCACATGTCCCACTTGCGTCAGTTGCGTTGCTTCATTTTTTATTTGGAGGCACAAACAAGAAGACCCTCCTAATACCTTTGGATTCAAGTGTTGCTTTTTGACAAAACCTGCTCACCTAGTTGTGCAACCTAAACTTCATTGGCATGTCAAAGATTGTAATGCTGCTGAGGATGGTGTCAAAGATTCAGTGGAACAGTGTTTGATCATCAATAATTGCCTCCAGAGTGTGCCAACTGCAGCTGAATCGAGAAGGTAGTAGACAAACTCAGGAAAGTCTTAATATCCGGTGGATTCGAAATTCACCAATGGGCATGCAACATCCCAAGTGTCATTGGCCATCTTCTTGAAATTTGTTTATAAAAACATCACTTAATTCACCCAGATCAGAAGATCACGTGCAGATGATTGACCACGGCTGGCCTCGCATTATCAATCACATGACCAACCAATCAGATGAACTCAAATACACATAAATAGTCTGCTCACTTACCTTAGTCATCTTCAATTTTTTAAGAATCCCCCCTATCCATCCCGTCTCCTTCCACTTTTTTTGTTTTTAAGCTAAATAAAGAGGAATTTCTCAGGACCTACCTGAGCTCAGACTCCCCTCTCTCCCGATTAAACAGGGGAGACCCCCGGGCTCGAGGATCCTCTGAGCTCAGGGCTCTCTCCTGGGACAGCATGTCAAATATGCCTTTATCTTATCAAGCATCAGCTAAGTGTGAACTCTTGAAGCATAATTTTAAGATCAACTTGGAGTAGCGAAATTGGGCGACATGACGTGCATTCTGTTGCATCTTTATCCTTTTTATGAATTAGAGTTATAATAACAGTTTTCATTGTTTCAGGCAGATTCCCTTTCTCAAAAAAATTAATTTCATATAGTCATAAAAAGGAGTTTGATTTGGGGGCAACACAACCCAGGGGTTTTCCCTGATGCCAAGGACCTGATAGCTTCTTGTACTTTTAATGAAGTGGGCAATGCATCCAAATATGCCATATCCCCCTCTCCCAACGATGGTAAAGTTATAGAGCCCAAAAATGTTTGTATAAATGAATCTGAGGGATTCTCACAATGCTAAAGTTTATCGTTTGATCGATTTTGTATCATGTCAACTTTAGAGTTAGAAATTGCTTTAATTTTATTCTTCAATTGATGAGCTAATAATCTACTAGGTTTATTCCCCAATTCAAAATTCATCTGCTTCATAAAAGACTTCATTGTTTGATCTGGACAAAATGTTTCTAATATCATATAATTTTTTTAAAGGTTATCTTCTGAAGGGTGCTGTTTATGAAGTTGTTCAAAGTTGGAGAGTTCTGACATTAGCTCCATTGTGCGCTGCTTTTATTGCCCTTTTCCCTGCAGAAGTATGGGATATTAGGTTCCCTCTGACAACTGCCTTTGCAGCATCCCACATAACAGCTGGTGAAACGTCAGATGCAGCATGATCAGTTTTATAATATTTGAACCATTTTATTATATTGTTACATGCATCCTTATTATTAAGCAATTATTGAGTTAAACCTCCAGTGTCTATGGAGAGATTAAGATAAATTGGTGCATCAAGTACTGATCCGATAGTACATGCATACATAAAGGGATATAATCTTGAGGCAAAAGAAACATATCTATGTCTTGTTGAATAGAATGCATAATCTCTAGTTCCAGCATTTAATTCTCTCCATATATCAACCAAGCTTACATCACTGGAGGCTAGTTTTAGGGCTTTAGATGAATTATGATTACACATTGAAATTGTAGACCGATCCGAATTTGCATCAAAGCAACAATTAAAATAGTTCTGTTTCCTCGTGAGATCGGGCTGGATTACTCACATAGTCAATCTAGGCCAGTAATACGATAGAACCCTTCAGCTTTGGGAGATGAGAACAGGTAGATCTTCTTGTCATGGAGAATTCACAGTTTGCAGGGTTGGATAAGGAATGTTAGAAACATTCCTTTGCATTCCTTTCTAACATAAGGAATGTTAGAAACATTCACAGTTTGCAGGGTTGGATAAGGAATGTTAGAAAGGGACACACACATCCCTTTATCAGCAAATAGTTTTCTGATGTTGTTAAACTTCCGGTGTTGTCTCAGTTTCTGCCTAGTCTACTGCCTGTTTCCATCATGGGTGATTTCTTTGCGCATTGTTGAGCCAAATACCAGTTCCTTATACTGAAATTTAAGGAAGCGGATGAGAATGGCCCTATGTTGGTTGCGTTTAGTTGGAGCTAAAGTCTTGTGAACCCGCTTCATGTCCATGTCTTTGATAAAATCCATGAGCGGTTTTAAGCCTTATGCACCCTCCCGAAGAGTCGGAGATTCTTTCTCCTGCTGCTGTTTTCTAAATCTTCCACCTTTGCCTCCTGAAGATTCAGGCGTTTAGATGCCGAGGTGGTGAAAGAGTCGATTGTTTCCTGTCGGCTTTCCACTGCCACAATGCGCTCCTCTGCATTAACTTTTTTTTTTTTTTTTTTGTGCTAACACTTCTGATGTATCTGCTGTGACAGCCAGGTCAAGATTGGCCTGAGATTCCTGTTTTTCCATGCCTATCCTACAAGCTTTAGTAAAAATGTCACATTGTTTTGTAGCAAGATGTTTGGACCTACTCAGATTGTTAATTTTGATCAGAGTCTGCTAAGTTTACAAGGTTATTATAACCTAATATAATTGTTGTGTGTGGGTTGTCGGTGCGAATCGATCAACCAGCCATCCTCTTCAGAGCCACCCACAGTCAATTTCTGATGAGGAAGGCTACACCATATCATCTTGCTAGAGGTAGAGGCTATACTGAACGCAAAACCACTTGGATATATCTAATTGAATCTTGCCAAAGTGGATGCTGTCACCCCAAACATCCTCTTGATCGGGCGGCCTGATGGAGCTCTACCTTAAATAATTTACAGTAGTGAGGGACATTTTGTTCTTACATACTTGCCAACACTTTTTTTTTTAACTACTTGCCAACCATTTTTGTTGGTGGTGGTATCTTTTGTCAAGTCTGCGTTAATTTCTGACACGTATGCTAACTCTATTAGCATCCACAACACACAAAACCCTTTTGTTGATTGGATTATGAAGACATTTAAACAAGTTTTATTTTAAACTACAGTCAAAAAAACTGCTCCACAACTGTTTTCGACTCAGATCTCATGGTGTGAGATATCTCTGCTCTTAAGCTCAAAGGATGAGTAATTATTCAGTAAACAGAACTGTGGATGAAGAACAGGTTTAATGGCATTATTCACATACTGTACATGCATACAGGCCACACATGTACTGTATAAAAAGATAAATGCTGTTTTCAAGGAACATTCAAACACAAGGTAAAGCAGTTATTCTTCTGTATTCATGCCCATTCTCTGTATGTTGATGGAAGACCAAGTTAAATGTATGCAAGGTTTATTTGTCTCCCCCTCTGCGTTTGTCTGTAACCAACAAATTTGTTCAACATAAGTCTGATGTAGGGGTTGTGAGGAACAGCTCAGCACTGAAAGGCCATATAAAATACTGTGGTAAAATGTGGAGCGGCTCCATGCAATTCAACACAGTGCTACTTGTCTGGTATGTCCCACATTATACTGTCTCAACCAGTCAGTATTGATCATTGAGTTTTAACAAGGACTATCTTAAATGCACTAAATGAGTTTATAATGGCATGACAGTTTACCTGAAGTGATGGGCACCCTTACTGGAATTAAAAGTCCCCATGCATGATCAGAAGCCATAAAGCTGTGCGAAGAGAGCTCTATATCGCTTACATTTAAACTCTCTGACATTTTAACTTCTCATTTTCCACATTCAGTTACTTACTGGCATTTAGTTATCCACTGTCATCGGAGCAGTGTTAATTTTGTCTAAGGTTAAGTGAGAAATGTTTGTTGCGAAACTTGAGAGGTCCTCTGCACAAGTAATGTGATTGAAAACTATAAATGCACACACTAGGGTCCGCACATCTAACTAGAAGTTAACTTCTAACTAAGCAGGAGTTAGTTGGTTACTGGGCTCAGAAAGTCTCCAAAACTACTAAAGTTTGTACAGAACCAGACTGAACAACTTGACGTCTTCAATGCACACCAGAGATGTGCCACTCTTAACTAAAACAGCAGAGAAAGACTAAACGTTTAGGTTGCCAAATCGTGGTGGGGGAAAAAACAGCAGAACAAGTCCAAACTAAAATTATCTAAATACTTTCTATAGAAAATACAAAACAATCGCTACGTGCACAAACCATGATCCTAAAATGTAAGGAAATTTCTTTAAATGGGCTTGTCCCCTAGTTTAAAGTGTTTGGCTTAGTTACTGTGGTCCTGATCTCGTGTCCCATTTCCACTCCGAAATATCAGGTCGCACTAAGTATATTGCTATTATTTTGTGAAGCTTTATGTGAGAGAGAAATACCTTGTTAAAATACATTAAGTCAGGTGTTTGACCGCAGACACCTTCCCACAAAAACCACACCAAACGATTTTCACCACAGGGCTTCTTTAGTGGTGTTTATATAGTTACTGCTGATATCAAATCAAAGCTGTGCTTGTTATCTATCAGTCTTGTTTGTTCTGTTGGTAATCTATTTGTTGGATTCATAGCAGTAATATAGACATTGTAGTGATATGAGTGCTTTTACTTTTATACAATAGTTTGACCATATAATACAAACGACCACAAAGCATCTCAAATCCTTTTGTGTTATGACTACACTTCTGCCACAGATTCAACACACCAATAGACTAAATTTGTCATCCAAAAACTGGGTGGAACCCCTATGTAAAGCTTTACATAGTCAAACAACGTTGAGAATGTGGAACGGAAATGTTGCACACCTGCTGATCAAGTCTGAGATAGAATATCAGTGAGTCAAGGAGTCTGTCCACCATATCTCTGATCATAGATAGTAAAAGTTTACAGCTTAAAGACGAGTCCTTTCATTGCATACGTTTGTGGTTCACACCCACTGATACTATAGTGTTCATCTAAACTACTTCCTTGTGAAGTGAGGTTGGAAAAAAAGCAGTCTGAAGTTTTAAGACTGGTAAAAATGCACCTCAGTGTATTAGATGGTGGATGTGCATATGATTTGAGTTTCGTTAAATTGTGTAAAGGTAAGGCAAAAAGCAATTATTTTGTTGATACTGATTGCATTTTATTGGTAAAAGCCCAATTGCTAAGTTTTACTCTAATTCAGTGTAGTGATAATTTATAGGCCAAGTGTTTAACATGAAAAATGACAACCACGTATTAAAATGTAAGTTTAGGAAAACACTCCTTTTATAAAATGCTGGAGAATAAATGACATTCACAACAAGAATAGACAATAAGTAATGAACACGTCACCATTTATTTTCAGAAAACATATTTCTAAAGGTGCCGTTGACTTGAAATTATCCCCGGATGTTGGTGACAACCAAAGAAATACATATATGCAAAGAAAACAAGTCTAATTATTGTACAAATGAAGTTATGTGTAATAAAATTAAATGACGGAGGTAAAAAGTATTGAACACGTGAAGAAATGGAGCTGTAGAAAGGCAGGAAAGCCCAGACAGCAGCTGAAATCTCTCAGTAGCTCTTCAGCAAGCCTCTGCCCTTCGCCATTGTAAATGAATATTAGCTGTTTCAGTCCAACATCTACATTAGCAGGATGATGAAGAAGAAACCAGGGTAGACATTTCAGCAAGACAATGATCCAAAACATCCAAGCAAACTCTCAAATGCTTTTTAGAGAAAGAAAATCAAGCTGTAGAATGGCCCAGCCAATCACCTGACTTAAATACAATAGAAAATACAAATTAAAGATTAAAATAAAGACTTTCTGCCAAGACCCACAGAACCGTCAAGATTTTTACACTCTGTTGAAGTCTGTGAAAAACGTACACCTGAGCCATTCATGTGACTTCGTTCTCCATATGAGAGGCGTCTTTAAGCTAAACCAAAAACGCCTTTTATATAAAAGTAGTTCAGTACTTTCACCTTGTCATTTCATTGTTATTACACAATTACTTTTTCAGATTTTGTTTCATTTTTATGTTTGTATTGTTTGGGTTTTTACTAACATCTGGTTCAATTCCATGTCAACAGCTCAGGAATAATATTTTTAGAAATATTATTCCCAGGAGAAAACATGACGTGTTCAATACTTACTCCCCCCGCTGTAAACATTTTGGTACAATGTTAATTACTGAATCATCAAAGAATTTGAAAAATGTAGTTTTTTTTTTTTTTACCTGGTGAAATTGATTTCAGTCACGTGACCTGTGCGGAAACCTGGCAGGTAAAAAAGTAATGGGCTGTAATGGCAGCTACACTGGGCTCTTCATAGAAATGCAGCACGTTTCATGTTTCCTTCTCTTTCAAGCTGCGAATATTTGGATCACAGAAACAAACGCACTGA
>CAIGQW010018367.1:0-11815 GCA_903798125.1 Danio choprae
ACACACACACACACACACACACACACACACACACACACACACACACACACACACACACACACACACACACACACACACACACACACACACACACACACACACACACACACACACACACACACACACACACACACACACACACACACACACACACACACACACACACACACGCATATACACACACACACTGAAAAGGTTCTTTTAAGAACTCTGATCACTGCAAAGCCTCCGTTTGTAACATAAATTGCTCTATTATAAATATAAACTTTTGTATTTATAAAAGATGTAATTTGAATATATTTTATTCAATGAAATATACTGATTTCAGCATCTTTACTCCAGTCTGTGTTACATGATGTTTTCCATCACCCTGAGTTAATACATTTTGAAGCATCCTGTGAGAATTGAGTGATGGAAACTGTAAATTTCAAATTAAAACCCTTTAATTCACAAAATAAAAGTTTTGACGCTTGCTCGAGCTGGTTTTGCACGAATATTGGGAAATGAATAAACTCTGATGTAGCGAACATTTCACCCACATGACTCCATTAATCTTATTAATACTACAGTCAGCCCCTCTAACAATCTAATGGGAATTCACCTCATTTGGATTTGGGCTTTTTCTTTTTCTATTGCATTGCTATTGTAACGTGCCACATTGATGTTCACACATTTCTTATTACTTTCGATGATGGAAACAGCTGTTTTGCTTATTTTTGAAGAAAATGCGATGTGTTGTTTTTGACATTTTGAGCACAAACCAAGAGACAGAGCCTTCTACTGCCTTCACTGTCAATGTTGATCAATTAAATGCGTCTTTGCTGATTAAATGTTCATTTTACAATAAAAGGATGGCTTTTTCCTAAATCATTATGTCTGCTTAAATCGTATATGTGGAGGATTATATATGTTTTCCATCACTAGTGTGTGTTTTTGTGAGGGGGGATAGATGCGTGGCCATTTGTGAAAGATAACAGACCTTTATTTACTCTTTCACAGAGTAAATAGTGTTGCTGTTAATAATATTGTCTCCGTTAAGCACTTTTTACCTCCTGCGATGCTAACACCTGGAGCGGTAGCATCATTTGCGCTAATGATAGCTAATCCGCTCAATTAGCAAAGTACACATTTGTAATCTGGGCCTCTCTGCTAGCAGGCAAGTTTACATACTCTTCATCTTCCTGGTGCAGACTAATGCCCTGCGACATTCACAGCGATGTGGCGGCACACAATCCCCTGTGGTAACATGCTAACAGAGGAGCTGTTTCAGCCCATTGTTTGCAGACACAAGAAAACGACTCCTCCTTTCCACCTCACGTTCTAGCCTCTTTCCTGCTTTACCACAGGAGACCGCATTCACCTTTTTAGCCCATTAATTAGCATGAACAGTTAATAGTGCCTACCGCAATGGCTGCCTCAGCAGTTTTTCCTCAGAGTTGGTGTCACCAAATCAATATCAAGTCAGGCGTAAAGCACTAGAGAAAGTCAGGCCTGTGCGGTCGTGGTGGATTTTAGTGTTATAAGCAAGCCCTATCCGATTCATTATGCATAACACGATGTGATTTTGTTTAATGTACTTTATAATTGTTGCTTTAATTGTCAGATTGGACAGTGTGCGATATTCAACTATCTTGACTTCGGTCAGCACCGGTAAAGCATTTTACATCATCAACGAAGCACGACAGTTGCGCTCTGGATGTGAAATCCCTTTTATTTTCTCCACAGGGGAGCTGATTTTAAACTTATAAAGCTTTGCAGACAGGCCCTACTGTGAGCTATGAGGTTAATCGATGGTGTGTGCTTTTGTTGAAGCCATCAGGCCGTGTAATTCAAATAACCATGTTCAACTGCTAGAATGGCTTTTAAAAAAAAAGCCTTTATTCATGATTCTGCAGAAATCTCAACCAATCGGAGAGCCCCAAACAAGCAAATTACATTGGTGCTGTGAGTAACAAAAGAGTTCGCTATGCTCTCAAACTACTTAAGTATTTGTAATGCAAAACCATGTTTGCCTTCATTTTGAATGGGAAATGTATAATGCTTCTCTATTATCATTTGAATTCATTGTTTCTGAATTGACTGTCTCACCCACAATGCTTCACGGGATTGCAGTTCTTCACCTAATTAAAGCTGTGAGTTTCAAAGACGTTTGCCTGATTTTAAAATTGATTTGAAATCATCTTGTTGGTTTGATTTATTGCTAATAATTCATAAATGAAGACATTTTAAAACTTCGAATGGGAAAATTGAACAGGACAAACACACCGGACATCACACGTTCTGGTTTCGATTGCAAATAGTCACACGACAAACAATTCTGATATGCAGTTGAAGAAAATATTAATAGACCTCCTGTGAAATTTGTATTCATTTTCAAATATTTCCCGACTGATGTTTAACGGAGCAAGGAATTTTTCACAGTATTTTTTTTTTTCTTCTAAAGAGAGATTTAATTTATTTGGTTTGGCTAAAGTAGTTTAAGGTCAATATTATTAGCTCCCTTATTCATTAATTAATTTTCATTTCGGCTTAGTCCCTTTATTAATCTGGGGTCGCCACAGCGGAATGAACCGCCAACTTATCCAGCATATGTTTTACGCAGCGGATGCCCTTCCAGCTGCAACCCATCTTTTGGAAACATCCATACACACCCATTCACACTCATACACTACGGACAATTTAGTCTACCCAATTCACCTATAGCGCATGTCTTTGGACTTGTGGGGGAAACCGGAGCACCCGGAGGAAACCCACGCCAACACAGGGAGAACATGCAAACTCCTTAGCTCCCTTAACAAAGTATTATCTTTTTCAACTGGCTACAGAACACATATGTTGTCCAATGACTTTAACCTAATTAACCTAGTTAATCATTTAAATTGCACTTTAAATTGAATACTAGGATCTTGCAAAATAACTAAAATATTATGTATTGTCATCATGGTGAAGAAAAAAGTAACAAATAATTAGAAATTAGTTATTAAAACTGCTATGTTTAAAATGTGTTGAAAAAATATTCTCTTCATTAAACAGCACATAAAAAAGGGCTAATAATTTTGACGTCAACTGTACAAACATGGTGTGCTGTAATATTACCACAAAAAGCTATATAATGCAAAAGTCTCAGTATTCCCATATGTTTATACAGCAGATTATGTCGTCAATCATATCATACTATACACATATAAATTAGAAATTATTCTGCATGAAAAAAAAACTTGAACAGTTCTGAGTCTTCAGAGGGATTTTGCAAACAAATCATTATTTAGCATGATTGTAATTGTGAGAACTTTAACGAACGCTGTTTATCTTGTTTAAAATGCCGACAGACTTTAGCGCTTCGTTTGACACTAAAAGCCTCAAACCTTCAAGCACTTCAGCCGAGGCTAAGAATCATCGGCAAAGCAATTAACCTTCTGTCCATCAAGTCGCACCGAGCAATCAAAAATAATTCCCCAAGTTTGTCTCAGACAGCAAAAAATAAAAATCATTTACAGTAGAGCACACCTAGCGTATACGTGATAACAGTCTCAGGATTCTCCTCACATCTCCAGGAGAAAGAAGAATGTGTCTGGGATATTGAAGAAGGGCAAATGGAAAAAAAAAAACAGAAATCAAATCAAAAAAGCTTGCAGCCAGTTGCAGGATTCTCTTGTTTGCTTTTGCTGTTCTTGTTGTTTTCATCTAACAATGCAGCATGAGTGCTTAGCATTTAGATGACATGTTTGAAGAGAGGTGCAGCAGATCAGATCAGATGCACCGCATGAAGGCTTTTGCGGATAGTGCCAGACTTGCAGGGCGGAGAGGCAGACGGGCAGGCGGGCACTGGAAAAGCAGCCCTGCCCATAGGATCACGGGCACTGTCAACACCATTGTGAATGACGCAATGATGAGCCAATCAGCGCGGGTGCCAACGAAATAGCTTAGAGTGTCTTTGTGCATGCCAATGAGCATAGCGGGTCCAAGAGCCACCGGCTTGCCAATGAAGGACTCACAGTCTTGAGGGGTTAAGAGGTTTTTATAAACACAGAACGGGAAAGTTGGATGTTTCTTTAGCTTGATTTAAGAGTAAGGACTTCAAGAAAAAGCTGAAGTGAAGTGCAGAATACAGGGCTGGCTAATTTAATGTGCTTTGGGAGTATGAACTGTTAGCAGGGTTGAACATGTTGCAGAAAGTCAAGAAGTGTTTGGTAGTGACTGAATAAAGTCGCCAACACTAATAACAAGCTGTGAATTTTGGTAGAAGTATGCAAGAAATGTTGATTATTTCACTTTAAAAGGCTTTTAGAAGGATAAATAATCAAATTAAATAATTGCATTATTCCACAGATATTGATAACATTAAGTGACCACTTGGATTTTGGTTTGTTTTACTGGATTTGCATTTTAATAACATAAATGCTGCTGACATTTCTTCCAAATATAATATAATTGTTTTAACCAGTTCATTTGATCAACAAATCAATACAATTTTAAAAATGAACGAGGAAGAATTTGGAAGAAATGTATTTGACCTTTAATTATTAATGTTACTCAAACCCATGAATCCAGGACTGTACATACCATTTGGTTCCTGTGCTTCCTACAGCGTTTAGCTCCTGTTTGCTTGGTTTTGTTTAGTTTCCGATTGTGTGTATTGTTGTTACTATGGTTACTTCTTGGTTACTTTAATTATGTAAACTTGGATCTTGTGTAGTTTCTCCTGTAGAATCAATGTTTTGGGTTTGCCATATATGCTGTGGTGGGGCCTCACAGTGGCGCAGTGGGTAGCACGTTCGCCTCACAGCAAGAAGGTCGCTGATCGCTGGTTCGAGCCTCGGCTGGGTCAGTTGGCCTTTCTGTGTGGAGTTTGCATGTTCTCCCTGTGTTGGCGTGGGTTTCCTCCAGGTGCTCCGGTTTCCCCCACAAGTCCAAAGACATGCAGTACAGGTGAATTGGGTAAGCTAAATTGTCCGTAGTGCATGAGTGTGAATGGGTGTGTATGGATGTTTCCCAGAGATGGGTTGCAGCTGGAAGGGCATCCGCTGCGTAAAACATATGCTGGATAAGTTGGCGGTTCATTCCGCTGTGGCGACCCCAGATTAATAAAGGGACTAAGCCGAAATGAAAATGAATGAATGAATATATACTGTGGTATTACATATTAAAATCTCATTCATTTGTCTGCATGTGCAAGGCAAGGGAAGTCAAGTTATTTACATAGCACATTTCATACACAGTGGCAATTCAAAGTGCTTTAGATAAACAGGAATAAAAGAGACAAGTATAAGAACATAAAAACAGATTAAAATATGTTAAAACAGGTTATAAAAGAATTTTAAAAATATGCCAATATTATTAATTTCTTATTTACTGTTTCTTTTCCTCAGTTGCTTGATTATGTAGCTGTAGGGTGACGCGGTGGCGCAGTGGGTAGCACAATCGCCTCACAGCAAGAAGGTTGCTGGTTCGAGCCTCGGCTGGGTCAGTTGGCATTTCTGTGTGGAGTTTGCATGTTCTCCCCGTGTTCACGTGGGTTTCCTCCGGGTGCTCCGATTTCCCCCACAAGTCCAAAGACATGCACTATAGGTGAATTGGGTAAGCTAAGTTGTCCGTAGTGTATGTGTGTGAATGGGCGTGTATGGATGTTTCCCAGTGATGGGTTGCAGCTGGAACGGCATCCGCTGCGTAAAACATATGCTGGATAAGTTGGTGGTTCATTCTGCTGTGGCATATGTAACATAAAGTACATTTATTGGATGAACAAATTCAAATCAACAAGTTAGGGGAGAGCGGGGACGAAAGTAACGTGGGATGAAAGTAACAAAGCGATTTTCTCAAAGCCCTGACAACATTTACTTTCCAGGCTATAACAGCACATTTAGCATGCAACCCTTGATGGAGCTGCCAAATATCAGCTGATTTCGGCACCGTGTCCGGTGTTAGCTCCAAATTTCCATTTTTAAGTGCAAAACGTCAATCTACAGGTTATTTAGTGCAATAACACATCCTTAAGTTTGCAATTTGTGAGTTTTTTCAGTTTAAAAGTAAATCAGGTTTAAATGGCAAGAGTTCCTGTGGGGGCGAAAGTAACACAGCTATTTATGTCCCACTGCTAATATTTATACCTTATTTTTCGCTTCCACATTAGAGTTTGCATGGATTTAGATGTTTTATAAATTAATTCCGCTGTTTGTAACATAAAGTACATTTATTGGATGAACAAATTCAAATCAACAAGTTACTAACAGGTTATTGACAAATTCAAGCAAATATATTGTATTTAATATTATTTAATAATAAGAATGTAACAATTCAAAGTAAGACTCTAAGTTCAGATGTGTGATTCAAATAGTTTGCGATGTTAAACGAATTGTGATTCATGTTTTGAACATCAGGAAGCGTTGTGTTTACTGCAAACTGATTTAACATAGTTACGAAGAAGAATGACGATGTGGCGACAAGTGTAGATGTTGAGAAAGCTCCATCCTCATTGAAGTCATCTGCTCGTCAAACAAGCAGTACAACTTATGGCTTCATGTTCTTTGTTTACTGTCAGCAATTTAATATAAATATAATACGATTTACAATTTAACTCGCTTGTAAAAACTGGCGGAGATGATAGTGCACTGAAGTGCTCTCTCTCATCTGTGGAGCGATCTCCACTTCAGTGCATCAACTCTGCTGATTTTCAGTTCAAACTTGTATTATTAAATCAATGACAGTAACATGGCAGGTACAAAAAGTGCAAAGTTAAATTTGTTCTAAGTTTTTTGTTCACTCGTTTTCTCACGGTCTTTCTCTCTCTGTCACTTTTTATGAGCATTTTATATATAGTTTCAGGCCCGTAGCCAGAAGGGGTTCAGGGTTCGGAAGACCCACCCCTCACTGACAAAGATCCAGAATTTGACCCATACATGAGCTCATTTGTCCTATTTTGACTGCTATGCCATAATGAATTGTGAAAATAAACAATCGAAAAAGGCTTTAAGACCAAGCGGAATCCTGTGTTGGCTGTCGGTAGTGAATTTGGGACGCAGAATTTGGCACACCGTGACTTCCCGTTCTGAAATCATGCCTGGCCAAATTCGACAACACAAATTCTGACTGGAAAGTTGAATGTGCTGACCAGTTTGTTTAAAATGTTACTAAAATTCAGTATTTAAACCTCATAATTAAATGGAAAATGAGGCCAATAACTGCAAAAAGGTCTACTTTTTGAGAAAAAAAAACCCACCCCTTTCACCAGGCTACTGGCCAGAGTTTGTATAGGAACTATAAATGTAAAGTCCAAGTTACAGTAAGAAAAACACAGACAACGCGCTAGTTTGTTTAAATTAAAGATTTATTTTACATTTAGAATTGGTTTTAAAAGTGCTTTTAGTTTTGTTATTCGACAAGAAATGTGTCCTTTGAGGAATAACACTTGTTCATTTCCAAATGGTCTTAACTAATTTTGTCAGAAAAATCTTGAGAAAAAGTATTGTGATATCAGTATCGTGAATGATGAGGTCAGTGAATGATTACAACCCCATTTAATACATTTTCAATTACAAAATTTGTAATTTTTCATTACTACAGAGATTCATGTTAATTCAGTGGGTGAGGAAAACTGCACTCCTACATCACGTTGCAGTGGCCCTCAAAATCACTGTGATTTAGATCCTATTATAATTTTTAAAAAGGAGACTTGTGTTTATATATCTCCAATATGACTGTGGACACACTATATACTTGATTTTTATACTTTGATCACAGGTGCCCTTTAAGAATCACCCCTGAACAACATTTAATCATATCTGGTAGAATTGTAATGATAAAACAATTGATGAAATGTATTCATTTACACCATGCACAGAGATATCAAAGGTCTAATGAAATATCTAATGACTTTTATTTATTTAATTTTTTTTACAGCCTCTGCCCAAGGAGCCGTCCTAAAGGACTTCAGATTGCGGTGAGGAGGTGAGTGGTGCTTCAGCAAGATTATCTCTCATATTGCACTGTTGGCTTTTCCTTAGTAAGCCATCATTGTCTCTAAATCTAATATGCAATGGCGGTGATCGTCCAGCGAGCCGGTCGGGAGCAGCGCGGTGACCGAACAGCGAGCGCTATCACAGCGTGTGCTTTAAAGCGACATGACAGATACAGAGCGCAGGTACAGAGGTGGAATAAGGCCGAGCAGAAATCGAGTGGAAATCTTATCATTTATCCAGCCAATTGCGCGCCGGCGGCGTTGATGAAGTTGTGTTAAGAGTGACGCACCTGATCAGCGGAAGGGCTAAAGCGGGATTAGAGGGCAGCTGGGGGCGCAGGTTCTGCCGGGGATCGGGAGATGAAGGGAGAAGATGATGTTTCGGGACGTGAGCTGAAACCCAAAAGCCCTCGCGCTCTGTGATTGCAGATGGCATGATGCTTGCAAAGAAGGAGATACGGTTATATTTAACAAGATATATTTACATGCCAGCTGTTGTTTGTCTTTCCGTCATGCTCCGAGCGATTCCCAGCGAGTGTATACATGGCTTGGGAAAGACTGATGTGCGGGATAATATGAGGCCAGGAATTAGCATAAATGTACCTTAATCCTTGAGGCAATTAGCACCTGTCAGTTTTCGAGCAATAGGCATTTCAAGGTGAAATAATATGCTGGTTGTTGTTGTGTAAGCACCATCCTAAACAAAACAAAAAAACATAATTTATACTAATAATTTATAAATAAATGACCTTATTCATTTCAAGACACACAAATAAAAAGTTTTGCAATCGTATCTAAAATAAAATTATTGTACAGTTTAAACATCAGCAAATAACATTGAAATGTTGTATCATAACATATTGATAAATTATTTTTATTGAGTTAACTTGTTAACAAAGGTTCGGCGGCGGAACCACGCTTCACTTTGTCTCCCTAACCAATCACCTACTTCCTAAAACTTATTTAAGGCAGACCAGCCCTCTAGCACTGTTCTTCTTGTTCTTTCTTCTGCGTCTCATTTTGGAGTCTACAGTCCACCAGAGGTCACATTTAGGTCACGGACGCACACTTTGAGTGCCTTCCTGACTGAATGAATGAATGAAATACGCGGTTTCCACCAAGGCAACCCGGGGTGCTGAAATATAATTGGCTAAACTGGCAGTGGGCGGGTTAAATGACCAAAACAAAGACAGCCTTTCCAAGACGTAACGCACATTTTCAAAGCAGAATAACTGACTTCAGCATTGTTTTTCAGATAAACAAGAATGTTCACTTGGCATGTTTCTTAAATATCTGCAAACATATTATGGTATTTTTATGCTTTAGAAGAGTCAAAAACTTACATACAGCACCTTTAATTTAGTAATGAAAAATGTATAATTAACAAAGTATGAAAACACAATCATCAAGCACATTATACATGTGCTTATAAGTCAAGAACACAGCATTTGAAGCTGTATTTATAAACTACTTACCAACATCTACTAATGCTTAACAAATAATGAATTAACTATTTGCTAATGCTTAATAAATAATTTATAGTGTGTAGTTATTATAAAGTGTTACCCGTATTTTTTTCTTTTTTTGCAATATTGAAAAGGCTCCTTTGGGAAACAATGGCTTTTCACGCCAGTGTTATTCCAACAGTCAAAGCTATATTTGAGTTGAACATACCGCTATTTTGTTGAAAAGCACTTTATTAAAAAGCCGGCCATAAGGGAAGACTTTTTTTATTGAAAAGCTCCATTATAAACGGGTCCGGAGCGAGCACTTAAGCAACATCTCAGAGGGAAGCTGTTGTGTAAGGCCTCTGTGGAGGATTGGAGGCTTTCCCGACTCTGGTTCTAGGAAATGAATTTCTGCGTGGCGGTTCTGGTTCGTGTTTAGTGTTTTCTACATTTCCAGCATGTTGCCTCCTCCGGGCCTCAAGAGAACGCTGCATGCGTCGCAGACAATCACGCAGAGATGGAAAAAATGCATCAATATTTACATGGAGAGGAAGTGGAATGTAGAAAATAGTGTTCTGATTTTTTTTGGCAATTACATTAATGTGCATTAAAAATTGATTCGGTTTATGTGGGCGAATGCTTGATTGACAAATCCCAATTGCGGGTTATGAATGATAAGTTCTGGAGAAGGCAAGTTAAACAGCACAGAATGATTTTTTTTTTTTAACTTGGAGGTTCTCAAACGAGATAATTGCTTAACTGTTTTCAATTATTATATTAAGATTAAAGGCTCATTCAGAGCCTCACGGTGGCGCAGTGGATAGCACAATCGCCTCACAGCAAGAAGGTCGCTGGTTCGAGCCTCGGCTGGGTCAGTTGGCATTTCTGTGTGGAGTTTGCATGTTCTCCCCGTGTTAAAGTAGGTTTCCTCCGGGTGCTCCGGTTTCCCCCACAAGTCCAAAGACATGCGGTATAGTTGAATTGGGTAAGCTAAATTGTCCGTAGTGTATGAGTGTGAATGGGTGTGTATGGATGTTTCCCAGGGATGGGTTGCAGCTAGAAGGGCATCCGCTGCGTAAAACATATGCTGGATAAATTGGCGGTTCATTCCACTGTGGCGACCCCAGATTAATAAAGGGACTAAGCCGAAATGAAAATGAATGAATGAATAAAGGCTCATTCACAGCACAAACAATAAAGTATCATCTGGCGCTTGGATGCTCATTCTCGTTCATTCTGGTAGATTCTGATATTATTTCAAACGCAAAACAAAAACGTGCTAATTAAACATAACATTTTATGACCTGTACTTATTGAAATATAAGAATATGTCATCTTTTTTATTGCAATAAAAACTAAGCAATCACAATGTCAACATTTGAAGTGGATCAAAACAAATTCTAAATTGTCCCAAAACAAAAATTGGTGTTGTTGAATAGTATTTATTGATTCACTTCAGGGCAGCACGGTGGCGCAGTGGGTAGCAAAATCACCTCACAGCAAGAAGGTCGCTGGTTCGAGCCCCGGCTGGGTCAGTTGGCGTTTCTGTGTGGAGTTTGCATGTTCTCCCCGTGTTTGCGTGGGTTTCCTCCGGGTGCTCCGGTTTCCCCCACAAGTCCAAAGGCATGCAGTATAGGTGAATTGGGTAAGCTAAATTGTCCGTAGTGTATGTGTGTGAATGAGTGTGTATAGATGTTTTCCAGTGATGGGTTGCAGCTGGAAGGGCATCTGCTGCATAAAACATATGCTGGATAAGTTGGTGGTTCATTCCGCTGTGGCGAATGAACCACCAACTATATGAAACTGACAAAAAATATATAGAAGAGGAGAGCGGAGATGAAAGTAACATTTTTCATAAAAACCTAATTTTAAAAGATTATGTTTTTAGCAGAAAAATATTTTTGCTGTGTTTACTAACTCATAAGTGTGGTCTAGTAAAATCAGGTGTTATTTTGTATCAATGTAGAACAACTCCAGAATAACATAACTTTACACAAAAGCACAGCTACTTTTGACCTCGTCAGCAGGGATGAAAGTAACCAATAGACACATATTAATGTACATAACTTAATTAAGCTTTTTATTATTATTATTATTATTATTATTATTATTATTATTATTATTATTATTATTATTATTATTATTATTATTATTATTATTATTATTATCATCATCATCATTATTGTTATTACTATTATTATTATTTATTTGTGTTTATTGTTTGTTTAAAAATAGACACATTATTAATGTACATAAATAACTTAATTAAGCTTTTTAATATTATTATTATTATTATTATTATTATTATTATTATTTGTTTAAAAATAGACACATAGTAATGTACATAAATAACTTAATTAAGCGTTTTATTATTATTATTATTATTATTATTATTATTATTATTATTATTATT
>CAIGQW010018382.1:0-10320 GCA_903798125.1 Danio choprae
TCTGTTGTTGTTTTGTTGTCATTTGCAATTCTGCCTTTTTTCTATATGTTTTTTAGGTTTCGCTCTTCAGATTTATTCAGTATTCTGAGTTTACAGCTCACATTTCTGCTTTTACTGGGTTTTGTTTGCTTTGCAATTCTGACTTTTCTTCAGGTTTTGCATTTTGGAAGCTTGTATCTTGCAATTTGGAGTTTTTTTAATAATGTCTTTGGTAATCCTGACCTTTTCCTCAGGATTTTGAGCTTACATCTTGCAATTCTGACTTAGTTTCAACTTTGATTTCATAATTCAGATTTTTTTTCTCTGAATTTTGAGTTTTGCATCTCACAATTCTGAGTTTTTCTATATTTTATTAGGTTTAGCGATTCTGACTTTATGCTGAATGTTCAGGATCTGTGTGAAAGCAGATGATTTTGACATTAATATCAGTAACTCTTTTCCCAAACGAGCTTATTATCACATGAAGTCACCTGTCCTGCAGCTTCAACAGACTCCAGAAGCTCCTCCTTCATGTCCTCGAGATCATCAATGAGATCTTCATTAACGAAGGTCTTCTTCTTCAGCGTGTCCAGCGTCGTGCCCACATTCTGCCAGAACTTTTTCAGCTGAATCAGAATATTCATGATTCGAGAAAGACACTTCTGGACTTCATTCAGGTGCACAGGACTGGGAATCACACCTGGACACACATACAGCACATATGCGCATATAAGCACAGTAAGACACAAGCTGTAATGACTCCATGGCAAATAAATGCTCTCCTTACTTAGAGTTTTTGTCTTGTTTCTAGTACAAATATCTCAAAATTCATAAATCAAGAAGCCTTTTCTAGACAGGCACAACATATTGTCTTGTTTTCAGAAATAATGAGTCAAAATTAAGCGAATTCTTCCTTAAAACAAACAAAATAATTGTTAACACTTCAAATAATGGTTCATTTGAGTTAATGTGTGTAGTATCACGAACAAAAACAATGAGTAATAAATTTATTACTGTATTTATTCAACTTTGTTAACCTTAGTTAATGTTATTTAAGCTTAATAACGTTCATGTTACCTCACAGTGCATTAATTAATGTTAACAAGCACACTTTGGATTTTAATAATGCATTAGTTAATGTTGAACTGATTAACAAATGCTTTACAAGATGAGATTATTCATACTTAGTTATTCATTCATTTTCATTTCGGCTTAGTCCCTTTATTAATCTGGGGTCGCCACAGCGGAATGAACCGCCAACTTATCCAGCATATGTTTTACGCAGCGGATGCCCTTCCAGCTGCAACCCATCTCTGGGAAACATCCACACACTCTCATTCACACTCATACACTACGGACAATTTAGCTTACCCAATTCCCCTATAGCGCATGTGTTTGGACTTGTGGGGGAAACCGGAGCACCCGGAGGAAACCCACACCAACACGGGGAGAACATGCAAACTCCACACAAAAACGCCAACTGACCCAGCCGAGGCTCGAACCAGCGACCTTCTTGCTGTGAGGCGAACGTGCTACCCACTGCGCCACCGTGAGGCCTCATACTTAGTTAATGTTAGTGAATACATTAACTAATGGACCGTTGTTCTAACGTGTTACCAAATAATCTGCCAATGGGGAAAGCAAAACATTGCACCTCTCTGTGATGTGGATATTGCATATATGCCATAATGTTTGGATATGTTGTGCAGCTCTAATTGTAAGTAAAGACGCAAGTAATTCAGATAGCACATTAAACATAGCAGAGCTATCCAAAGTGCTTAAAAATGTACACATGTATTCAAAAGACTAAATGGACAAGACGAACGTTAAAGGACAAAGGAGAATTAAAATGCTAAAGAGACAATTAAACTGCTAACGAGAGCATATGTATATTGCTCACGGTTTGGTTCATATCAAGGTTTTAGGGTCGTAGTTGTGATATGGTTTGGTATGTGATGTTTAATAAAAAACAGGACACTGTCAAATAAAAGTACAGATAAAAATAGTAAAAAACAAATCTGTAATATAAAGTTTACAGTAAGAAATGGCAGCTAAACTGATGATCAACAGTAAAAAGGACACATTTTACCTCTTCGGTTGGTTTGGGCCTATGTGAAAGCATGCCGTCTCACTGAACAATTAAACAAACTAAACCAATACCAGACTAATTCATTCATTTTCCCTCTATTCATCAGGGGTTACCACAGCGGAATGAACCGCCAATTATTCCAGCATATGTTTTACACAGCCAATGTCCTTCCAGCTGCAACCCAGTTCTGGGAAACACCCATACACACTCATTCTCACACACACACACACACACACACACTTATACACTACGGCCAATTTAGTTCATCAATTCCATGTAAGCTTTAGCGAAGGTTCTACGAGGAAGACTCTAATTCTACGTCATTCTTCTTAATGACCAATTCAGCCAATAATAATCATGCGAGTTATATAAATAAGCCGTCTAAACATTTTCCTTCGCTGTTCATAGGTGACGTAGACGAAGTTCCCTCCATCCTCCCCACCACCACCAGGTTGAGCCCCGTTCTCGCTGGGGGTTGGCTTCGCCCTGCCTTCATCCTCAGGCAGTATTTGCCAGCTCTTCATGAGACCTGCAGCATCAACGGGGCTTAGGCCAAAGGAATATACACAAAGGACAGTAACTGAAATTGCAATATTTATGCACTCTCAATACATGTCGAAACGTTTATCAGCCTCCTGAGTCTTTCTGGTAGAACCTATAGCGCATGTGTTTGGACTGTGGGGGAAACTGGAGCACCCGGAGGAAACCCACACCAACACGGGGAGAACATGCAAACTCCACACAGAAACGCCAACTGACCCAGCCGAGGCTCGAACCAGCGACCTTCTTGCTGTGAGGCCACAGTGCTAACCACTGAGCCACCGTGTCAAAGACACCCGAAAGTCTCCCGATCAATCGCTTCTTCAATTCGCAACAATACAAAGAAAGTGCATACGAGCATTTCAGACATCAGTGTGCAAAGACCTTAAGACTCACCCAGCTGTATTTTGGAGCTGGCCAGTTTGAGCTGCAGGTCAGTGAGCCGGACATTAACATCCCACTCTTTTCTCTGCAGGCTGCTTTTATCAGAGTTCAGTCGGGACAGTTCACTTTTCAGAGAATGAGTTTTAGCTTCTTCAGCAGGGGCCATTTTAGAGTCCTGAATGACTGCATAAAACGGCACCAGGTACCTCAGGATCCCGTGACGCCTCTTGCTGCACTTCTCCATGTGCTCCTGCAGCTCTGCATTTACTCTGTCAATCCTGTTCTGGGTGCTCTCTATATTTCCGGAGACTTGTTTCAGCTCGTCTTCAAGATTCTTGACGGCCACCTCTAGACTCTTCATCTCCTCCGAGTGTTTCTGCAGTTTGACTTCAGTCTCCTTCTTCTCCTGAATGACATCGCTGGTGCACGAAGCCACACTGCGGTTTTGCTCATCGTACCTGAGGAATACAGGGGACTTTAATTCAATTCATTCATTCATTTTCTTTTCGGCTTAGTCCCTTTATTTGGGGTCGCCACAGCGGAATGAACCGCCAACTTATCCATTTTAGCTTACCCAATTCCCCTATAGTGCATGTGTTTGGACTGTGGGGGAAACCGGAGCACCCGGAGGAAACCCACGCCAACACGGGGAGAACATGCAAACTCCACACAGAAACGCCAACTGACCCAGCCGAGACTCGAACCAGCGACCTTCTTGCTGTGAGGCGATCGTGCTACAAACTGCGCCACCGTGAGGCCCCTTAATTATTCACTAATAACTTTAATTAACTAGTAACTAAAAGCTTTTAACAGTTAATGTTATTATACGTGAGCATAGCTAACCTGCAGTTATATACTATATAGGTGATGTCTATGTGTACATGTTCAATGACGTGTATTAAGTGTACATGTTCTGCTCGAAGTCCACGATGCTGCACTTATTGCTTTTAGAGTTTTCAATGTGAATGCACTACTTACGGTCACGGTCACACAAGGAAGAGAGGACAGGGAGTTAGTGTTCGTGGTGTTCAATCAAACAACAGTGAAGTCTTCGCACTTAATAGTGCAGGTGGTGAATACGTGGACACGCAGTGATGGTGACAACACTCAATGTTCAAGGAAACACAATAGTCACTTCCCTTAGTTTGACGAGTAAACAGATCACAGGAGTTCGTCTCGACGATGCACAGAAGAACAGATGAGAGCATAGGAGGATACAGGAAGATGCACGAGGAAGAGATGACCCTCCAACGTTGATTCCAGCCGGTGAGTGAATGGATGAGGTGAGCTTATATATTCATTCATTCATTTTCATTTCGGCTTAGTCCCTTTATTAATCTGGGGTCGCCACAGCGGAATGAACCGCCAACTTATCCAGCATATGTTTTACGCAGTGGATGCCCTTCCAGCTGCAACCCATCTCTGGGAAACATCCATACACACCCATTCACACTCATACACTATGGACAATTTAGCTTACCCAATTCACCTATAGCGCATGTCTTTGGACTTGTGGGGGAAACCGGAGCACCCGGAGGAAACCCACACCAACACGGGGAGAACATGCAAACTCCACACAGAAACGCCAACTGACCCAGCCGAGGCTCGAACCAGCGATCAGCGACCTTCTTGCTGTGAGGCGAACGTGCTACCCACTGCGCCACTGTGAGGCCCTGAGCTTATATAGTGAGTGGGTGATTGCCGGTGCAGGTGTGTGTGATCAGTATTCTGGTGATTGTGTGCGGTGTGTGGTGGACGGAGACTGTGAATGGTGATTGGGGCTGATGGAACGTGCAGAGGGTGTGACACTTACACAACAACAACAACAACAACAACATTTATTTATAAAGCACATTTAAACACAATACAATTGACCCAAAGAGCTGTACAAATGTACAATCAGATCTTCACTATGAAACTACAACTACATTTTGTCAGGTTCTGTTGTTGTGTTCTATGTGCTTTTCCCACGTCATGTGATTCCTTTGTTCTGTTTCCTGCCGTGGCCTCACAGTGGCGCAGTGGGTAGCACATTCGCCTCACAGCAAGAAGGTCGCTGGTTTAGCCTCGGCTGGGTCAGTTGGCGTTTCTGTGTGGAGTTTGCATGTTCTCCCCATGTTGGTGTGGGTTTCCTCCGGGTGCTCCGGTTTCCCCCACAGTCCAAACACATGCGCTATAGGGGAATTGGGTAAGCTAAAAAATTGTGCGTAGTGTATGTGTGTGAATGAGAGTGTGTGGATGTTTCCCAGTGATGGGTTGCAGCTGGAAGGGCATCCACTGCGTAAAACATATGCTGGATAAGTTGGCGGTTCATTCCGTTGTGGTTTCCCGCCGTTTTTAGTGTTCATTTATTCCGCCTGTGTCTCACCCCTGTGTATCATCGAGGCTTACTCCTGTGATCCGTATACTCGGAAACCTACGAAGGGAAGTGACTCTTTCATTCTCTACGCACATTGTATCTTATTGCCACGATTGTTTGAACCACGAACGCACCGCCGGCACAAGTGTGTGCTAGACTTCACCTGAGCACTCACCTGTTTTAACACCCACTGCTACGCTGTTGTGTACACGGCGCACACCGCTGGATCTAGCGTGTGCTATACACACACACAGCCTTCACCAGTGGCATTCCTTGTTTGTGCATTAGTGTGAATAAACACCTTCTATAGTAATTCCCTGTCCTCTCTTCCGTGTGTGACCGTGACACATTGAATTATTAGCCCTGCTGAACTATTCGCCCCCCTGTATGTATTTTTTCCCCAATTTCTGTTTAACAGAGAGCAGATTTCTAAACACATTTCTAAACATAATAGTTTTAATAGCTCATTTCTAATAACTTTCCTCTTCTCCATGATGACAGCACATAATATTAGACTAGATATTCTTCAGGACACTAGTATTCAGCTTAAAGTGACATTTAAAGGCTTCACTAGGGTAATTATGGTAAAGTTAGGGTAATTATGGTAAAGTTAGGGTAATTAGGGTAAAGTTAGGGTAATTAGGGTAAAGTTAGGGTAATTAGGGTAAAGTTTGGGTAATTAGGGTAAAGTTAGGGTAATTAGGGTAAAGTTAGGGTAATTAGGGTAAAGTTAGGGTAATTAGGGTAAAGTTAGGGTAATTAGGCAAGTCATTGTATAACAGTGGTTTGTTCTGGAGACAATCCAACACTAATATTGCTGAAGGGGGCGAATAATATTGACCTTAAAAAGGCTTTAAAATAATAAAGAACTGCTTTTATTCTAGCCTAAATAAAGCAAATAAGACTTTCTCCAGAAGAACAAGTATTATAGGAAATACTGGGAGAAATTCCTGAATCTGTTCATCATCTTTCGGGAAATATTGTGGGAAAAGAATAAACAATTCACAGGAGGGCGAATCATTCTGTCTTCTACTGTACATCTACACACATGTAAAAGCTAAAGAATGGAAATAGTGGTGACGTCTAGCTTTAACAATGTCCAGGGAAGGAGCAGATCTCACATGAAGTTCAGAAATGTAACTGATAATGCATATACAAATACAATTATTTTAAAATCCACCCTACATTTAACAGGAAGGGATGAAAAAAGAAGGGAAATATGATCCCTCTGTTTCTGACCCAGTCAAAATCCCTGCCACAGCATTCTGAACAGTTAATGTGTGTTAATGTGTGCACATTGCAGTGTGTTAATGTGTGTTAATGTGTGTTAATGTGTGCACATTGCAGTGTGTTAATGTGTGTTAATGTGTGTTAATGTGTGCACATTGCAGTGTGTTAATGTGTGTTAATGTGTGTTAATGTGTGCACATTGCAGTGTGTTAATGTGTGTTAATGTGTGTTAATGTGTGCACATTGCAGTGTGTTAATGTGTGTTAATGTGTGTTAATGTGTGCACATTGCAGTGTGTTAATGTGTGTTAATGTGTGCACATTGTGTCTTCTTAAACTGCAGTCTGTTAAGCTCTCTTGGCTAGCGTATAGACAGCACAGGCTCATTCTGAAAACGTACCTCTGAATACGTTTCTGGAGATGGTGAATTATGTGGCCAGAGGTACGTATGGCTGCATTTCATCTTTTAAACGAATGCTACGGGGCGGTATGACGCCGTTCCTTTTCGCGCTTACCAGCTGACCGCTTACCTCCCTGTGGACGGCTTTCCCGCTCTCATCAGTTTGTCCCGTTAGCTCACCATGTACGTCGGCGAACTTGAGACGCAGAGAAGAGTTGACCATGACGACGGGGGTTCGAGTCCGGCTAAAAACGGTTCCAGAAAGCAGGTAAGATAAAAACAGAAGCCAAAAAATTAAATAAACAAGTAAATAACAGGGTGAGGATGTGGTAAAATCTGAGAAAGTCAGACGAGGGCTTTTCTTTTTTCCTGGATGGCTTTTGAAAACTGTTGGTTGGGTTTAGGGAAGTGGGTGGGCGGCTCAATCAATAAAATTGGTTGGGTTTAGGGAAGGAGGAGGGTGGGTCAGTCGGTCGGTCAGTCAGACGTTCAGTCAGCCAAACAGTCAGTCAACAGCGGCCTCTGGTGGGTTCACGCAAGAACGGCACTCGCGAGAGAGATTTGAGATCTCAAAAAGCACACACAGCGCCCTCTGGTGGATTCAAGAAAACAAAAACTGCAAAAAAAAAACACCTCCCGGGACGTATGTCGCGGTCTCCAGAAATTTATATAGAGGTACGTTTTCAGAATGAGCCTGGTTTGCATATAGAATAGTGCACAAGTATGTGATTTGGGACGTATCCACTCCTAATGTTTTCACCTCTTCACCATGTCCTCCACATCCCTAATGATGTCATTGATCCAGCTTCTGGCTTTCTCCAGGTATTTCACAGCCAGAACAGGTTTATTCTTTTCTACAGCTTTCAACAGCATCGGGAACAGAGACGTGACCAGGTTACTGCTGGTGCCCACACACTACAATAAACAAGAACACATGACAAATATTAACTGCAACTTTATAATCACACAGATTGTGAGGGCACATCTCGCAAGACTGTTTTAGCCTTTGAATTCTGAATTTCATTCATTCATTTTCTTTTCGGCTTAGTCAGGGGTCGCCACAGTGGAATGAACCGCCAACTTATCCAGGATATGTTTTTTTTTTTGTTTTTTTTTTTTTTTTAGATTTATTTTTGGCCTTTTAGCCTTTATTAAGTGGATAGGACAGTGTTATAGACAGGAAGCGAAGTTGGAGAGAGAGAGAGGGGGTAGCGACGGGAAATGTCCTCAAGCCGGGATTCGAACACGGGAAGCCCTGAAGTGCTACTGCACCATATGTCAGCGCGCTAACCACTAGGCTATTGCGCTGACTCCAGCATATGTTTTACACAGCGGATGCCCTTCCAGCCGTAGCCCATCACTGGGAAAAACCCATACACTCTCATTCACACTCATACACTACGGACAATTTAGTTTACCCTATTCCCCTATAGCGCATGTCTTTGGACTTGTGGGGGGAAACCGGAGCACCCGGAGGAAACCCACGCCAACACGGGGAGAACATGCAAACTCCACACAGAAATGCCAACTGACCCAGCCGAGGCTCAAACCAGCGACCTTCTTGCTGTGAGGCGACAGAGCTACACACTACTTTCTGTAGAACCTGTGCAATTGTGGTCTGTCTTAAACAGACGGGATATTAAACATCGAAAGTATTTATAATATATAAAGCAGCAGAATATGACTGAACTCAGGCTCACCTTCAGCAGAACGGCCTCAGAGGATCCAAACAGCATCTGAGTCTCCAGAGCTTTTTCTCTGATCAGACGCTCTACCTTTGGGAATCCACCCAAACACAGATAAGAGAGATGATAGAGAAGAGCCGTTCGCTCCGCAGCCGGAAGAAGATCCTGAATAAACTCTGGACTCCATGAGCAGTCACTGACCACAAGCTCTGAAACACAAAAACACACACATTACTGATGCATTACTGAACAATAGAGACTGTGGATTACTAATTACATTACAAATCTGTAGTCAGTAATATAATATTTTGCATTATACATTTATGGTAATGTAATTGGACTACTTCTGGATTACATTTAGATCACTGTTGTGCTGACCTTTATTTGATGTCATACATATTGAAGCAGGATAAAGAGATAAATGGTAATAAAAATGTAAAATTAGGTAATAATTTACTGCCATTGTGTAAATAATATGTAATCATGTAATCCATAAAAAGTAACTGTAATCTGATTACCTTCATTCATTCATTTTCATTTCGGCTCAGTCCCTTTATCAATCTGGGGTCGCCACGGCGGAATGAACCGCCAACTTATCCAGCATATGTTTTACGCAGCGGATGCCCTTCCAGCTGAAACCCATCACTGGGAAACATCTGATTACAAGTATCTTTAAAAGTAATTTACTCTATTTACAAGTATTTAATTTGTGGAATCTGATTACGTGAATATAATCCATTACTACACTAATACTACTGAGTAGAATACTCAGAATGAAATGTGTTCAGTTACTGATCACAAATTACATTACACATCTGTAGTCAGTAATATAATATTTTGGATTACACATTTATAAATGTAACTGGACTACTTCTGGACTACATTTACATTACTGTTTGTGCTAACCTTTATTTGATGTCATATACATTGATGCAGGACAAAAAGATAAACACCGTATACAACATGTAATCCATAAAAAGTAACTGTAATCAGACTAAAACAAGTAGTTTATTCTAATTACAAGTACTTAATTTTTGAAGTCTGATTATGTGTATATAATCCATTACTACACTACTACTACTGGGTGGATTACTTATGAAATGTAATTACAAATTACATGACAAATCTGTAGTCAATAATATAATCTCTTAGATTACATATTTATGGTAATGTAATCTAACTACTTCTGGATTACATTTAGATACATTTTGTGCTAACCTTTATTTGATGTCACATATATACTCAATCAGACAAAAATATATGTAATCCATAAAAAGTAACTGTAGTCTGATTACAGACTACCAAAAGTAGTTTACTTGAATTACAAGTATGTGATTTTTGAAGTCTGATTATGTGTATATAATCCATTACTACACTACTACTACTACTGGGTGGATTACTTATGAAATGTAATTACAAATTACATGACAAATCTGTAGTCAATAATATAATCTCTTAGATTACATATTTATGGTAATGTAATCTAACTACTTCTGGATTACATTTAGATAAATGTTGTGCTAACCTTTATTTGATGTCACATATATACTCAATCAGACAAAACAATCGATGAACTGTGAACAAATTATTGTCATTGTGTAAATAATATGTAATCCATAAAAAGTAACTGTAGTCTGATTACAGGCTACAAAAAG
>CAIGQW010018415.1:0-10023 GCA_903798125.1 Danio choprae
GATTTGATGTCTGGTTCTGAGCCATTGTGCTTATGGTTTCGGTAACTTCAAAAAATGCCACTTGTTATGCAAATACTCATTTTCATTCCATATTAAAAGGGTCAACAAAGCACATTAATCATCTAGATATATATATATATATATATAATATATATATTCTTTAGGGCAGCACGGTGGCGCAGTGAGTAGCACAATCGCCTCACAGCAAGAAGGTCGCTGGTTCGAGCCTCGGCTGGGTCAGTTGGCGTTTCTGTGTGGAGTTTGCATGTTCTCCCCATGTTGGCGTGGGTTTCCTCCGGGTGCTCCGGTTTCCCCCACAAGTCCAAAGACATGCGGTACAGTTGAATTGGGTAAGCTAAAATTGTCCGTAGTGTATGAATGTGAATGAGTGTGTATGGATGTTTCCCAGTGATGGGTTGCAGCTGGAAGGGCATCTGCTGCGTAAAACATATGCTGGATAAGTTGGCGGTTCATTCCGCTGTGGCGACCCCAGATTAATAAAGGGACTAAGCCGAAAAGAAAGAATATATTCTTTATTTAATTCCTCACTAATTTAAATGTCATTTCTGTCCTCGTGTGGATATGTACAGTATGTACACTGTAAAAATATCCATAAATTAACTTTTATTTTTTTATGCTTTTGAATTGCATCATAGGATTTTGATCTTTCCTCCAACAACTTTTGATGTTGAAAAGTTTTATTATTATTTACATTTTTAATAGTCCAAATTTATTTATTGCTGAAAGTATAAAGTATAATAAACTGAAAGTCCTTTTTCTGACTTAATTGTCTATATACTTCTTCTTATACAATATATTGTTTCCAACTACTAAAATCCCTTAAAGTGCAGTTAAAGTGCAGAGTTGAATTTTCAACATTAAAAGTTAACAGAGCAGAGATCACGATCATATAATGCAATTCATAACCATAAATATATAGAAAAAACATGAATCCCGAAAATATGGAAGCTGTTAATTAAAAGATGTTTTATGTTTTATTTTCAGTTTATGTACCCTGAGCTCTTGTAAACAACAACAACAACAAAAACCAAAGCTCATTCTGTCATCCCATGCATCATTAATCTGCAATCAGATAATTATAAGTCTGACTTAAAATACTGTATACACATGCTCAAAATCACACTCATAATAAGTGCTAAATCCGCTGACCTTTACTAGCAGCCCGTATTTGTCAAACATCCAGATCTTTTTCCTGGCATCTGCCTGAGACATTCCTGACTCCATCATCGCCATGACGATCAGGTTTGCAATCCCCAGTGCGGCCTTAAAAAACAAACAACCAATGAAACTAGTTTAAAGCTTAAATGCACAAACTACATTGAAATTTAGAGCCCTATCATACACCCGGCGCAATAAACCACAAGGTGTGTATGGTGCGATTTGTTGCTATTTTCAGACCAGGGCAACAGTAATTTTCACGTTTTGCCCCACGTTGTTTAAATAGCAAATCCATTTGCGCCCCTTTGTGGACTCATGGGTGTGCATTGTTGCACATTGTTGGTGCGTTGCCATTGACCAACTAAAAGATGCTCTAAAGTCCAGTGCAGAGCACGTTAGTTACACGTCTATGCAGGTCCAAACACTTACACATTGCTCAATACACACAGGATATACAGCCATACACATTTTCAGTTTATTCATGACAATTTGCATTAGTATAATGTTATAATTATTATTATTATTATTAGTAGTAGTAGTAGTAGTAGTATTTATTATATGCATTATATATGCAAAGTTTAGATTTGTCCACCTGTCGGGGTTTGGACACGTATGCTTCACCATATGGGGCATCAGAATAGGATGCGTGTTTGGACATAACGCAGTTATGTGTTACATAACACTTCATTATTATTGGTTATTTATTCGTTTGCTGGAAATTAGAACTGAATTTAGAAATAGTTTTGAAGCAAATCTTTGTGCTTAACAAACTAAATTAAATATGTAGGCTAATGGATGTCTTCAGTGGAGTGAGTTTCCACCGTTTCCTTACTCCAGAAAGTAAAGGAGTAAAGTAAAGAGTAAAAGTAAAGTAAAGAGAAAGTAAAGAGGCCAAATGAAGGAGGCTCATTCTTTATCCTCGAGCTGCAGATGGTCTGTTTATCTGTTTTCTCGCTAGTGAAGCATTCACTTTTTCCACTTACAAAGTCATGGAAATAGCGAATGCGCCATGGTGTGACGCAACTGACTCTTAAAGGGAATGGGAGAAGAGACTCTGATTGGTTTAATGCACGTTATGCTCAAAACACACCCATAACTCATTAAGAGAATAAGCACAACCCTGTTAGATCATGCACCGGGGCGCAGAGTGTATTTTTCCATCCTTAAAATAGCAAAAGTGGATTCGGACAAGCCCTTAATGTTTTGCGCTATGCACTTTAGACTTTGCGCCTAGATCGTTGAAATAGAGCCCTAAATCTCTCATAAAACCACACAGATTTTTGTTTGCATTATATTGATTTAAAAGTGTGTCGTGCGCTCACCTCTCCAGCACCCAGAAACAGAACTTTATGTTCAGTTAATGGCTTTCCCACAGCACGTTGAGCTGCCAGTAAACCTGCCAGAGCTACTGATGCAGTGCCTGAAAAAGTTCAAAAAGTTTGCATGAATTAGAAATTTCTGAGACTTTTATTTCAGTATGTTGATGCACTTTCAACTGAAACGGAATATTGAGTAGGGGGCGGGGCTTTCTTTTTGCGCATCATTCACTCATAGCAAACTAACAGTAAGAGAGTGCGTGGCTAAGAATATTGTGGCTGACATCATACTGACATCATCAGAGAAGGAGCCAATCCAAAGGCAGAAGCAAATGCTCGGACTTTGATTGAAGATTACCAAAACCAAAATAATTTTTTTTTTCAGTGGATTAACTTGCATGAAGGGCGGCACGGTGGCTCAGTGGTTAGCACTATGGCCTCACAGCAAGAAGGTCGCAGGTTTGAGTCCCGGCTGGGCCAGTTGGCATTTCTGTGTAAAATGTATGGGTGTTTCCCGGTACTGGGTTGTGGCTGGAAGGACATTTGCTGTGTAAAACATATGCTGGAATAGTTGGCGGTTCATTACGCTTTGGCAACCCCTGATAAATAAGGAGCTAAGCCAAAGGAAAATGAATGAATGAATGAATGAATGAATGATTTGCACGGAATAATTGTTCCACCAAAATAAACAATGTGCGCTAGCAAAATATAGACTGTAAATTTTTAAGAAACAGATTAACGGTCAGATTTACTCATTATATTTATCTAATTTATAACATTTTTACTAGTTTTATCAAAAGCAAAACTACTAACTTATAAACCATATTAAAGGATTAGTTCACCCAAAATTGAAAATTCTGTTATCAAGTACTTGCCCTCATGTTGTTTCAAACCCCTGAGACCTTTGTTCACCTTCTGAACACAACTTAATATATTTTAGATGAAATCAGAGAGCTCTCTCTTATTCTCTACAGACAGCAACGGTCCTGAGATGTTCAAAGTCCTGAAAACGAACAACATTCAGTGTGATTCAGTGATTCAACTGTAATAATACGAAGCCCCGAGAAGACTTTTGTTTACCAAAAAAAACCCTTTAAACTTTGTTCACTAAGTAAAGTTTCACAAACTAATTTCGAGAGGAGCACTTGATATGATTGATGGTCTCCCATCCACAATCATTAGTAAGCCAATCAGATTAATCCAAATTCACTATAAATAGCCTGCCTAGAATTACTCCCTTATCTTCGTTTTCCAAAGAATCCCCTCATCCACCCCATCTTCCCCATTTCTTCCTTTACCAGGGGGAACTCTCGAGAACTACCTGATCTCAGAGCCCCTTACATGCTTTTCAACCAGGCGGGAGCCCTGGGCTCAATTATCTCCGAGCTCAGGGTTCTGTCCTGGGACAGCTAATATAACTTGCTAATATTATCAAGAAATATCCAAGTGTGAACTCTTGAATGTTTTCTCTTCCTCGCCAGGACCTCAGGGTCTGGACAGTACATCATAATGCCCTTAGTAAATGTACACCCTTATTACAGTTTTAGTGCACAAAGTGTTCTTGGAGCTTTGATTATAGTTGAATCACTGAAGTCACATTGAAAGGTTTGACAACGCTTTAGTTCCTTTTCTGGACTTTGAACGTCTCTAGACCTTGCTATCTATAGAGGATGAGAGCTCCAGGATTTAATCTAAAATATATTAACTTGTGTTCTGAAGACGAACAAAGTCTCCGGGGATTCAAGTCAGATTAGCAGCTCAACTCTCAGAACGTAGTAAACATAGTAAGTGTATTTATGCAGACACACTATGATCTTCCATATAACTCCATATAAAAAGCGGAAGGCCTATCTAAATGAGGTTAATGGTGCCGAATGATTATCAACAGTAAAAATTAAAAGCTTTACCTTTTCCCAACAGGGAAAAACACCAACAATCAAGAATGCATGATTATATGCTGTCATGGCTTTGCAATCAAAACATGTCATTATAATGGAAGTCAATGGGGCAAAAACAGCCCCTAACATTACGAAAGGGTAGTCAATTTGAACAGCACACAAGGGTTAACAAAGATTCTGGCCTTCTACTTATACTCTTGTACTTTACTCACCCTGGATGTCGTCATTGAAGGTGCAGTACTTCTCACGGTACTTCTTCAGGAATCGGAAAGCGTTGTGATTCCCGAAGTCCTCAAATTGAATGAGTGTGTCCTGTCCATACTTGTCCACCACCGCCTCCATGAACTCATCTATAAGATCGTCGTATCGCTGTGAACGGTCCCGCCGCTGGTACAGACCCATGTAGAACGGATCCCTCAGTAACTTCTGCAGAAACACACATTACACTTATGAAATACAGCAGCTATTTTCACAAACCAGCAACAACTAACAGTCCTGTAGGCTTCTGGAATTAAGAAGAGCATTCAGTGTTCAGCATTCAGGCAGCAGAATCTGTACATAAAGCAAAATAGTAGGTTTAACTTTTATTTTTAATAATAAATATTACTTTTATAGCCACAACAGAACTGTAATGCACATCCTATCAACACACCCATTTGTTTAATTTCTGAATAAATCTTTGTTTTGATGGTGAAATAATGACTAAATGAGCCATTCAACATAAGAACAGTTTACAAGCTCAAGGAATCTCTTGTTTTAATTAAATAAATGAATAAATGTCTCAATGAGTTTACATTTCATAAGGGGGCAAATAATATTTACCTTAATAATCACTAAACAATAAATTTAAACTACTTTTACTCCAGTCAATCTAAAAGAAACAAGACTTTCTCCAAAAGAAAACATTATTATATAAGGAAATATAGTGAAAATGTCCTTACAGTGTTAAACATTATTTGGAAATGTTTTGAAAAATAATAATCATCATATATTTTTATTTAATTCCACGTCAGCAACAACAGCCACTTTCATGGCGAAAAAACCCCATTTCATTAATAAATATGCAATTAAAAACCACAAACAAATGATGAATCCATTTGTTTGTGGTTTTTAATTGTATATTTATTAATGAAATTAGATAACATTACTGAATTAATGGAGATTAATGAAAGATTAGCCGCACGGTGGCGCAGTGGGTAGCACAATCGCCTCACAGCAAGAAGGTCGCTGGTTCGAGCCTCGGCTGGGTCAGTTGGCGTTTCTGTGTGGAGTTTGCATGTTCTCCCTGTGTTGGCGTGGGTTTCCTCCAGGTGCTCCAAAGACATGCGGTATAGGTGAATTGGGTAGGCTAAGTTGTCCGTAGTGAATGAGTGTGTGTGGATGTTTCCCAGTGATGGGTTGCAGCTGGAAGGGGATCCGCTGGAAAACATATGCTGGATAAGTTGGCGGTTCATTCCGCTGTGGTGACCCCAGAATAATAAAGGGACTAAGCCGAAAAGAAAATGAATGAATGAATGAATGAATGAATAATGAAAGATTTATGAAGATTAATGAAATTAGATAAGATTTTGAATGTTAATATACCATCAATTTTGCATTCAAATGTACCAGTACAGGCAGTTATAGTTTTTTGCTTAGAGGGTTATTTCATTAAACAAAATAATTAATTTTTTTCATATTAATATAAGAGATAGTTCAGCAAAAAAAATGATAATTCTGTCATCATTAACTCACCTGTTGTTTCAAACTTGTATAAATTTCTTTTTTTTTGCAGACCATAAATATGTGACTCAGTGGTTAGCACTGTCGCCTCACAGCAAGAAGGTCGCTGGTTCGAGCCCTGGCTGGGCCAGTTGGCATTTCTGTGTGGAGTTTGCATGTTCTCCCTGTGTTGGCGTGGGTTTCCTTCGGGTGCTCCGGTTTCCCCCACAAGTCCAAAGACATGCGCTATAGGTGAATTGAATAAACTAAATTGGCCGTAGTGTGTGTGTGTGAATGTGAGAGTGTATGGGTGTTTCCCAATATTGGGTTATGGCTGGAAGGGCATCCGCTGTGTAAAACATACGCTGGATAAGTTGGCGGTTCATTCCGCTGTGGTGACCCCTGATAAATAAAGAGACTAAGCCCAAGGAAAATGAATATATGCATGAACATAAATATATATGTTTTAAAAATGCTGGTAACACAACATTTAACACACCAGTGACTTGAAAATGCCTTTTGTGGTAATTTCTCAACCCAATTGTTTTTCTGTAAAGCTGAAACAATGGCTGAAATCTTTACAGCAATGTGAACGTTAAGTATGATTCATTTCAGGTTGGTCAGGTCTACATTTTCCTTTAGTATGCAGATCGACTTACATTTTTTGTTTGTGGCTCTGTATATACATGTCTGTTGTATTATTAGTATGTTTTTTATTTGTTGATTTTTATTTTATTTTTATGTAAAGCCTAACCAGGGAAGAGGGCTGCAAATTAGCTTTATGCTTAATGCCCTATGTACGCAGCATCGGTTGTCTCTGTATAACAATGTCAAGTGTATTGCCCCTGTTAAATAAACCAACAAATAAATAAAAATAAATATATGTGGTTAATATTTATTAATATGTGGTTAATTTAGGATTATTTAGATTAATTGTCACATTGTGTATATTTGAATCGACTGATAACCCTAATATACGCATCAATTCGATTGCATGAATTACATGCAGGTAAACAAACAAAAATCATCACACTGCCACTAATGCTCTCAAAACAATCGAAATAAAACAGCATTACGACCTAGAGTCTTCATCAGGCCAAACACGTGAAACACATGTGCACACGCAAACAATACGCAGTCAGAAAATCTGATCACGGATGAATTGTTTAGAAAATGCATGCTTATTGACCTCATTATCCGTGCCCACATCAATGCAGACTGGCAGGCAACTCTCAGGCCGGATTCCAGCACAGGCCGTATAAAGACACAGCTTTCCTACAGGAATACCCATCCCATACACTCCCAGATCCCCCAAACCCAGGATACGCTCACCATCCGTCACCACTACAGCCTGCAAACACACACACACAAACACAAACAGATGAGTGATCCATCATTGTATTAACAAATCTTAAAGAGCAGCTGGTAAGAATGGTGTCCTAGTATTGCGCCTGGTTTAAATGCATCTAATTTAAAGAAACATTCTCATTTTCTAAGCAAACGCATTTGATATTAGCATCTTTTTGCACTGATTTTGACACGATTCATTTCACAATTCAATTCTTTTAAAGAATTTAAAGCATCCCTGAAGACTTACGTTTTTTAGACTCGCCTATACTGTATGTGAGGTGTATGTGTAGTTTTTGATCGGCTTTATATTTACAATGTCAGTTTCAGTTTGCTTTATTTTGACATTCAAAACGTCACAGTAGATGTAATGTAGGAATTACGTTACAATAATGAACAGAATTACGTTACATCGACATCCAGCAAGAGCATATGTATGTATGTATATACATATACATATATATACATATACATATATATACACATACATATACATACATATACATATATATACATATACATACACATATATCTACATATACATATATCTACATATACATATACATATATATATACAATTTTTATCCTCTGCAAAACTGTTTTTCTGCTATTCTTGTATTTTTTAAGTGTAAAGCACTTTGAGAATTAAGTTTTAAGGGGGTATATACAAATAAATTATTATTATTATTATTATTATTATTTAGGTGTGGTCAGGACCTAATGTCTATAAACCACTCTTTTCCATAAGCCAACTCTTCTCTGATTGGTCAGCTGGCCAATTCTGTTTCGATTGGTTTTATTACATGTCTAAAACAAAACACCATTTCAGAGTCTTTCAGATTTCATTTGCATGCATGAATTATGCAAATGTATTACTTTTAAAGTGTTAACATAGACCAGTAGACATCAAAAGATTAAAAAACATAAAGACTCTTTCTTTATTTATAATGCCCTTTTTTGATGAACAACTTTGCAGACTGTTTATATACAGCAAAATATGCACAAATATGATATTTTTTGAAAACCCATAAGACCTCCTCTTAAAAAAAAAGCATACGTTAAATATAAACCACAATAAGTCACAATAAGATGATCATATCCATGCATGAATGTGAATGTTGAAATCCAATACCTTGACAGTGGTATCTGGCCAATTATCCAATATGGAACGAATATGTCCTTGGTCCTTAATGGAGATAAAGAGACCTCTGTGGAGAAATACATTTTAAAAAATAAAATCCTTCTGCCATACAATCTTATCTTACAACAACAAAACCAACAACAACAAACAACAATATTCACAAATATTTCCATTTTGAATGTGTATCTACATTCAATTAAATGAATATTTACTTCTATAGAGCTTTTTACAATGTAGACTGTCAAAGCAGCTTTACATACAGTAGATGAAGTTGTAGTAAATTAAAACTCCTTCACTACATGAAGTGTTAACCTACACATTTTCACACAGTTTCATTGGTATACATTTTATGAACCTGAAATTGCTGGTTAATTATGTGCAAGATTAAATGTGATGTTTACTCTGAGTCAAATGTTGAACTGGTAAACATGTTGATGGATGTGGGATGTGGTGTTGCCTCACAGCAAGAAGGTCGCTGGTTCGAGCCCCGGCTGGGTCAGTTGGCATTTCTGTGTGGAGTTTGCGTGTTCTCCCTGTGTGCTCCGGTTTCCCCCACAAGTCCAAAGACATGCGGTATAGGTGAATTGGGTAAGCTAAATCATCCGTAGTGTATATGTGTGAATGAGTGTGTGTGGATGTTTCCCAGTGATGGGTTGCAGCTGGAAGGGCATCCGCTGCGTAAAAAACATGCTGGATAAGTTGGCGGTTCATTCCGCTGTGGCGACCCCAGATTAATAAAGGGACTAAGCCGAAATGAAAATGAATGAATGAATAATCTCATAATATATAACTATACTTTCATTCAGGTGTAATAGTCAAAAAACCCTGCTGCTGTACCACGACTGCACCAGGCGGAGTGATTACGCAGTTTGTGAGCTCATAATTCAATTGTAATTCAATTATATGTTTATGGTTTGCTATTGGTGGATCTCATGTCATTGACAGGTTGATCCCGCCCTTGTGCCAGTAAACACCAATCAGTGAAGAGATGTCATTAAAGAAGAAGTAATTTTTTTGGTTAAATATCACTTAATAGCGCATAAATGGTTGAAAAAGGATAGGCGTGGATTAAATAATTTATAATAATCAATAAGAACTAAACGGTGTTTCATTATGATTTAAGGGTGAATGTACTGAACAGTAGCTTACTTGGGTCTCCTGAAGATGTGTCCGTACTGTGTGCAAGCGAGACCCACGGTTGGCGTGTAGACGATGGGCATGAGCGCTTCAATGTCTTCCATGAGCACGCGGTAGAAAAGGCGCTCGTTTCTCTCCTGAATCCCCATCAGATAGATATACCTGCTCAAAGAAATCCATACATCAATTCTGTGATTGCGTCCGCATCTTCTGCATCACTGAAATCATTCATTCATTTTATTGATTTTCTTTTCGATTTAGTCCCTTTATTAATCAGGCGTCACCACAGCGGAATGAACCGCCA
>CAIGQW010018444.1:0-10397 GCA_903798125.1 Danio choprae
ATTGTCGGCTTCAAATGTCTATCCGAATGAACTACCACCTTAAATAAGGAGCTAAAACAGTGGTAAATTGGCTGTAGTGTATGAGTGTGTATGAGTGTAAAACATATGCCGGAATAGTTGGCGGTTCATTCCGCTGTGGCGGCCCCTGATAATCACTAAGCCGAAGGAATATGAATGAATGTTGTCATGAGTTTCTTTGATGCTACCATGTTTGACAGTGTGCTCACCTGTCTGTATGCAGCATTGATGAGTCTGTGCTGTGTAACTCTGCGCAGCGCTTGGCAAATACTGTAGACGCCGTGCAGCGCAGCGCATAGGAAACTCAACAAACCCAGCTGCTTCCTCCTCTGCAGCCAGTTGTCCAGCCATGATGGGAAACGCCAGTATTTGGTTCCCCTCCAGAGCTGCCAAAACGCTGCAAACAAACCAGGCAAGTACACCAGAGCCAAAGCCACCAATGCGACCGCCGGCAGACTCTCATTCACCAGCTCCAGAGCGAGACGGTAAAAAACATTGTGTCCTTGTAGAACGAACGACAGCAGAATCCCCCGCAGAAAACCATAGGCGTAGAAGAAGAGGAAGAGGAGGAAGGTGAGTGTGACTGGTCCACTCCATGATGGGAATAGACGTAATGAAATAACTTCGATTTCTCGGGCAGCAGACAAGCCGCCCATATCCAGCGGATGGAAACCCATCTGTCGAGCCAACTGGATAACTTTCCTCTTGCCGTCTGTGCTGTTACTGCAGATCAACACCTACAAAACACAGTAGGAGATAAAGCAGTTCAAGTGATCTTGCTTTGGGATTGGGGGAATTACTTATTGTTAAAACCTATTTAAATTGTTTGTAAAATATTTCCCAAGTGGGCCTCACGGTGGCACAGTGGGTAGCACGATCGCCTCACAGCAAGAAGGTCGCTGGTTCGAGTCCTGGCTGGGTCAGTTGGCGTTTCTGTGTGGAGTTTGCATGTTCTCCCCGTGTTGGTGTGGGTTTCCTCCGGGTGCTCCGGTTTCCCCCACATGTCCAAAGACATGCGGTATAGGGGAATTGGGTAAGCTAAATTGTCCGTAGTGTATGTGTGTGAATGAGTGTGTGTGGATGTTTCCCAGTGATGGGTTGCAGCTGGAAGGGCATCCGCTGCGTAAAACATATGCTGGATAAATTGGCGGTTCATTCCGCTGTGGTGACCCCAGATTAATAAAGGGACTAAGCCGAAAAGAGAATGAATGAATGAATGAATGTTTCCCAAGTGCTGCTTAGCAAAGATTTTTAGTCATAATAGTTATAATAAGTCATTAAGCAAATACGGTATTTCTTCTGTCTTTGCCATGATGACAGTACATCATATTTGACTAGATATTTTCCAATATGTTAGTATGCAGATGCAAACTTAAAGAGTTAAAGGAGAAGTATTATACCCCTGATGTCGCTAGAGAGTGTGTATGTGATGTTTCATCTCAACATACTGCCCCCTAGTGGAGACACATTGCAGTTCGTCTAACATTGCATTACAGTTATGACGAAAGCTTCAAATACTTCATAAAAACGAAGAAAAATACCCCAATCTTTTAATACTTCACATTATTATTATGTTTATTATGTATCGATCCGTGCTCCTTGTTGTTGTTTTGTTCGGAGCACTATTTCTTTTATTATATGCGAATGTGCCTTGTGGTGTGTGATGCAATGATGGGTCGTTCTTGAGCGATTCGTTAATTTCGAACGAATCATTAATGTGACTCAGGAGCCTCTCGGGGAGTGATTCGTTCAGTAGCACATGGGCACATTGCACAGGTGGAGGAGAAGAGTTCATTTTCAGAGTCTTAAATCCGTGTTTTTTGAGTCGTTCGTTCATCACGTGAAGGACAGAAGCAAATCATATGCAGTCAGAGCCGGGAAAAGATTGGATCTGTTCTCTCGAGTCCTCGGTTTTGAGTCGTTCGTCTCTTTACATGCTGAACATGATGAATGACTCACTCAAAAACACGAAATGTAAACTAATAAATCCGGCTAAGACTGTGTGCATTGGATAAACTTATATTCCTGTCAGTGTCAGGTGAACAGAAAAAGAGCAACTCCTCTAACATTTCAGTGGTATTTTAGGAAAATGAACGAAATGACTCGAAAAAAGATTCGTTCACTGAACGAGACTCAAAGATTCGAGTCAGTAAAATGAACTAAACTTCCCATCACTAGTACAATATGCAAATTGTGAGCAATGTTTGGGCTAGTTGTAGATGAGTTTGGAAGCAACTCCTAACATTTTAATGATATTTTAGGAAAATGAACGAAATGACTCGAAAAATGATTCATTCATCTCATTGGTTGTTCCGAGTCGCTAAAATGAACTAAACTTCCCATCAATTTGCAATCCAATTCAACACGTGCTCCGAACCACTGATTCAAAACCTTCATTCATTCATTTTCCTTCGGCTTAGTCCCTTTATTCATCGGGGTCGCCACAGCGGAATGAACCACCAACTTATCCAGCATATGTTTTACACAGCGGATGCCCTTCCAGCTGCAACCCAGTACTGGGAAACACCCATACACACTTACATTCACACTCATGCACTACGGTTAATTTAGTTAATCAATTCCCCTATAGCGCATGTGTTTGGACTGTGGAGGAAACCAGAGCACCCGGAGGAAACCCACACCAACACGGGGAGAACATGTAAACTCCACACTGAAACACCAACTGGGACTCAAACCAGCGACCTTCTTGCTGTGAGGCCACAGTGCTACCCACTGCGCCACCGCACCGGCAATTCATTCATAAAAATTTCAAAGCCTAAATCTCTACCTGTTTGCTTCCATCATGAGCCCCAGTCTGCAGCTCCCAGGCTGAAACCGTGTTGAAACCTTTGACCACCAGGCTTTCTGGAAACAGTTCGGCCAGTCGCTCTGCATTGGACGGCCTATGGATATCCAGCGCTTCTGCATTGCTCACGTCCACCAGCACCTTCCCAGCGAGAGCAGGCTGCAGCCCCAGCAGCGAGCCGTAGTGTTCGGGAAACAATGCCATAAACACCACACTTGTTGCCTGTGCTGCCGCCCCCTCCTGGTTCCTCAACGCCACTGCATCTGGGAACAGTCCCGACGGGATACGGTTCACACAACGGCTCCCGACCACCACACGGACCCCAGAGGACACCAGCCGCACAACCAGAGAGCGGGAAAAATCTCCAGAGCCCAATATCGCCACTGTTGGGCTGCTGAGCATCCCATCGTCAGCGTAATCTCTGGAGTCTGAGAGCAAAGGAGCCGTCATATCATCCGCCATGATGAACCTGCGGAGAAGAGTGGGATTTTGGTTAGTGTGATTTCAGTAAGTAGTAGGATCTATGCTGATCCTGGAACAACAAAACGTGAAAATATGTGCAGAAGTGTGTCAGAGGAAGGCTGTCTATAGATAAAGACAGAGTAAATGCTGACAGAGTGGTTGGAGGAACATGAAAGTGAAGTGGAACATCTCCCGTGGCCTGCACAGTATTCAGATCCAAACATTATTGAGCACTTTGGGGTGTTTGGGAGGAGCGAGTCACGAAAGGTTTTCCTCCAGCAGCATCACGTAGTGACCTGAAATCCCTCTGGCCGCTGTGCAGGACATGTGTCTGTCATTCCCAACAGCAGCTGATGCTGTACTGGCCGCAGAAGGAGGCCGTACACCATACTAATGAATTACTGTGCTCTAAAACCAGCCGTTTCAGTTTCATTGTCCAACCCCTGTATGTCATATGTTAACAGTTCAAATAAATGACATAAATCATATAAACATTTGCATATTCAACCATTGGAATTACAAATATTTACATATACGTTCAAATATATAGAGTATATGACCAATTATGCAATATTTTGACACATATATATGATATATATTGATAAATATATCAATATAATTTATATTATATATGTCATATGTTAGGGGCCTCACAGTGGCGCAGTGGGTAGCACGTTCGCCTCACAGCAAGAAGGTCGCTGGTTCGAGCCTCGGTTGGGTCAGTTGGCGTTTCTGTGTGGAGTTTGCATGTTCTCCCCGTGTTGGCGTGGGTTTCCTCCGGGTGCTCCGGTTTCCCCCACAGTCCAGAGACATGCGGTATAGGTGAATTGGGTAAGCTAAATTGTCCGTAGTGTATGAGTGTGTATGGATGTTTCCCAGTGATGGGTTGCAGCTGGAAGGGCATCCGCTGGGTAAAACATATGCTGGATAAGTTGGTGGTTCATTCCGCTGTGGCGACCCCTGATCAATAAAGGGACTAAGCCGAAATGAAAATGAATGAATGAATGTCATATGTTAACAGTTAAAATAAATTATGTAAATAATAATGATTTAAATAATATAAACATTTGCATTTCCATTCATTGGAATTACAAGTATGTATATTTGTTCAAATATTTAGGGTGTACGGCCATTTTTGCAATATTTAGACATATATATGATATCAGTGTATTTTATTTTATATATGTCAAATGTTAACAGTTATAATAAACTACATACATCATAATTTAGTCATGTAAACATTTGCATATTCGACCATTGGAATTACAAACATGCACATATGATCAAATATATAGGGTATATGGCCATGCTTGCAATATTTTGACATATATATGACATCAAAATATTTCATTTTATATATGTCATACATGTTACTGCATGGTGGCGCAGTGGGTAGCACAATCGCTTCACAGCAAGAAGGTCGCTGGTTCGAGCCTCGGCTGGGTCAGTTGGCGTTTCTGTGTGGAGTTTGCATGTTCTCCCCGTGTTCGTGTGGGTTTCCTCCAGGTGCTCTGGTACAAGTCCAAAGACATGCGCTATAGGAGAATTGGGTACGCTAAAATTGTCCGTAGTGTGTGTGTGTGTGGATGTTTCCCAGTGATAGGTTGCAGCTGGAAGGGCATCCACTGCATAAAACATATGCTGGATAAGTTGGCGGTTCATTCCGCTGTGGCGACCCCAGATTAATAAAGAGACTAAGCCGAAAAGAAAACGAATATATTATATGATATAAACATTTGCATATTCAACCATTTTCGGCTTAGTCCCTTTATTAATCTGGGGTCGCCACAGCGGAATGAACCGCCAACTTATCCAGCAGATGTTTTACACAGCGGATGCCCTTTCAGCCGCAACCCAGTACTGGGAAACACCCATACACACTCATTCATACACATATAGCGCATGTGTTTGGACTTGTGGGGGAAACCGGAGCACCCGGAGGAAACCCACGCAAACACGGGGAGAACATGCAAACTCCACACAGAAACACCAACTGACCCAGCTGAGGCTCGAACCAGCGACCTTCTTGCTGTGAGGCGACAGCGCCACCCACTGCGTCACCGCGCCGCCCCATATATTGATATATATCAACATATTTTATTTTATATATGTCATATATGTTAACAGTTAAAATAAATGACATAAATCATAATTACATAATATAAACATTAGCATATTCAACCATTGGAATATGTACACATACGATACATATATTTTACTTTATATATGTCATACGTTAACAGTTATAATAAATATCACAAATCATACTTCCATAAATCATATAAACATGAGCATATTATTCAATGATGTTACAGAAATTAAAGCGGAATAAAACACATTTACTTAAGTTATACTAGAGGCTTCTTGTCAGTTTCGTTTCTGCTAAACGGGTGGAACTATCAACGCTGTAATAACATCCCCATACTGTAATATCATTATTAATCTAAAACAATACATGTAATACTTCTTTCTGCTGAGGGATTTATGGCGCACTCACCACTTCCACTCATAGGTTTGCTGTGTGTGCGGACTGTTGGACTGTGTGCTGCTCCAGGACTGTATGGACACACGTGTGGGCTTCCGTTATTGTGCACTAAAGATATGAGGAGAAGAGAGCTGTCTTATCGCAGACACACGAGCGGTGCGACGCTGTTTTATCATTGCTGACTTCTTTAAAGCTGATTTTTCTAAAGGGTACTTGAACATTACCAGAAATATTAACATAAATTTACATATATAAGAGTGAATATCATCCACGAGCAATAGGATAGACGGATAAAGAAGATGAAAACCTTATAATGATAATAAACAAACAAAAATAATAGAAACTATAAACATAGAAATGGTCAAATAATAATGTGATTGAATTAGTACAATAAATAAAACAAAGAAATACATTTACATATAAAATAATTCTAGACATTTTCTACCTTTTTCCTTAACGACAACTGGGGATCGATACAAATAAAGAATCCTCCAAGTCATACTTTTTTGCTATTAATTCGCATTAGAAACTTTTTTCAACGCTTTAATTCCTAACAAGAATAAATTACATGTTGTTATATGCATATTCATGAACAAAACGCCCTCCTCAAAGCTGATTGGACGGGAGATCGTTGCGAGAAAGATGTGACGCCTTCAAGAGACCGGTTGTTGCTAGAAGGGATACAGCTGCAGCCGAAAGTTAACGAGACGTATTTATATTATTTATCAAAATACCAATCAATTATATTTTTTAACGTCTACCTCTACCCTAACCCTAACACAGCCATCACTGTAATGTAGAAACAGTCATTATGCTGAGTATTATTAATTCATTCGTTTTCTTTTCGGCTTAGTCCCTTTATTAATCAGGGGTCGCCACAGCGGAATGAACCACCAACTTATCCAGCATATGTTTTACACAATGAATGCCATTCCAGCTGCAACCCATCACTGGGAAACACCCATAGAACCTCATTCACACACATACACTACGGACGATTTAGCTTACCCAATTCACCTGTACCAGCGACCTGCTGTGAGGCTATTGTGCTACCCACTGCGCCACCGTGCTAGAGTATTATTCATATTATTTATTAAATTAACCATTAAATTGTATTTTATTGACGTCTACCCCACAGTACTGTAAAGATATTAATTATTGTTGTACAGTGTCACATAAATTGTGTTATATTGATGTGAGTATCAGTAGCTGTATCCCATCTAGACTTTAGTCTAGAAGGGATACAGATGCAGATACTTCCATCAATACAGCGTCATTTTTGTGACACTGTACAACAGTAATTTATATTTTACATTTCTGTGAGGGTTGGGGTAGGGGTAGGCGTTTATAAAATACAATGAATGTATAATTTAATAAATAACGTAAATAATTTTCATTAACTTCCGGCCGCAGCTGTATCCCTTCTAGCAATGACCGTATGTAGTCCCGCATATCGGACTGAGCTGATCTGGTAAACATCTGCAGGTTCGTGATAAGGATGACCGCGGGCCCCGGGCCGGTTTCTGGATTCTCCGGGTTTTCCTGCAGCTCTGACCGGGTGAGGATGCTTTGTGTGTCCGCTGTCGGGATTCTGGTGCTCGGTGTCGGGATTCTGTGCGCTTTGGCGGCCGGTCCGCTCCATGCACAGTGCGCTGTCCAGTGGTATGTGGAGCAGATATCAGCCATTTGTTGACCAAAGCCATGTTCAGCTCAAAAAGAAAACATAAATATTGTAAAAATGTGTTACTTATTTTCATAGATCACACGATGTTCATGATGTCCTGATGTCTGAAGTAGTCTATTTCACATTGTGTTATTCATTCATTCATTCATTTTCATTTCGGCTTAGTCCCTTTATTAATCTGTGGTCGCCACAGTGGAATGAACCGCCAACTTATCCAGCATATGTTTTACGCAGCGGATGGCCTTCCAGCTGCAACCCATCACTGGGAAACATCCATACACTACGGACAATTTAGCCTACCCAATTCCCCTATAGCGCATGTGTTTGGACTGTGGGGGAAACCGGAGCACCCGGAGGAAACCCACGCCAACACGGGGAGAACATGCAAACTCCACACAGAAACGCCAACTGACCCAGCCGAGGCTCGAACCAGCGACCTTCTTGCTGTGAGGCGATTGTGCTACCCACTGCGCCACCGTGCTGCCCACATTGTGTTATCAAATATGTAATTTTATTTATTTTATAAAATACCTGAATGGTAATTTTCCTAAATTTACAACATTAAATTGTTTACAAATGATGTGTGTGTCTGTAAATCTTGCATCAATTACCATAGTTTGCCTTTGGTGTAATCATCTCCCACAACTAGGTTAAGATAATCATGTCACTTTCTAACGCTGATAATACCTAAAGCACTAAAAGGTGTGTGTGTGTGTGTGTGTGTGTGTGTGTGTGTGTGTGTGTGCATGCGCCCTCTTTCTTTCTGAGCATTCATTCATTTTCTTTTCGGCTTAGTCCCTTTATTAATCTGGGGTCGCCACAGCGGAATGAACCGCCAACTCATCCAGCATATGTTTTACACAGCAGATGCCCTTCCAGCCGCAAGCCAGTACTGGGAAACACCCATACACATTTATTCACACACACACTCATACACTACGGCCAATTTAGTTCATCAATTCACCTATAGCGCATGTGTTTGGACTGTGGGGGAAACCGGAGCACCCGGAGGAAACCCACACCAACACGGGGAGAACATGCAAACTCCACACAGAAATGCCAACTGACCCAGCCGGGCATATATATATATATATAGGCAGCACGGTGGCACAATCACCTCACAGCAAGAAGGTCGCTGGTTCGAGTCCTGGCTGGGTCAGTTGATGTTTCTGTGGGGAGCTGGAAGGGCATCCGCTGTGTAAAACATATGCTGGATAAGTTGGCGGTTCATTCCACTGTGGCGACCCCAGATTAATAAAGGGACTAAGCCGAAAATAAAATAAATGAATGAATATATGAGTGTGAATGAGAGTATATGGGTGTTTCCCAGTGATGGGTTGCAGCTGAAAGGGCATCCGCTGTTTAAAAACATATGCTGGATATGTTGGTGGTTTAATAAAGGAAAGAAAATGAATGAATAAATATATATATATATATATATATGCGGTTAATCACAATCAATCTTTTCCCAGCACTACATTTGTTCATTTATAAATCTCATTTTGAAAAACCAAATACAGCTATGAGTGGGTTTTGTGGTCCAGAGTCACACTGCATGTTATTATTACACAGGAGAAATAGCTAAATACTTATATTATTCACATTTCTTTCTGTAAGGAAATTTAATTTGATTAATCGATAATTGATTTTATTGACAGGAAAATGGGCATTCCCTGCTTTGACGTGTCCTCTCTGTTGGTGAACCAGATTAAAGAGTGGTCGACAGAAAGCTGTCCTGGGACGAGCCAGAGATGCCTGTATTCAGTGAGTGTCTGCATTAATGGGAAGCCTATAGTTGTGTTAGTAACATGCTTCATAGTTTCGGGCTGCACAACATACAGCTGCAGTCACAATTATTCTCCCTCCTGTTGATGTTTGTTTCATCCTCAAATATTTCCCAGATGATGTTGAACAGATTCAGGAGTTTCTCCCAGTATTTCCTATAATATTTGTTCTTCTGGAGAAAGTCTTATTAGTTTTATTTGGGCTAGAATAAAAGCAGTTCTTCATTGTTTTAAAGCCATTTTAAGGTCAATATTATTCACCCCCTTCAGCAATATTAGTGTTGGATTGTCTCCAGAACAAACCACTGTTATACAATGACTTGCCTAATTACCCTAACTTTACCCTAATTACCCTAACTTTACCCTAATTACCCTAGTGAAGCCTTTAAATGTCACTTTAAGCTGAATACTAGTGTCTTGAAGAATATCTAGTCTAATATTATGTGCTGTCATCATGGCGAAGAGAAAAGACATCAGTTATTAGACATGAGTTATTAGACATGAGTTATTAGACATGAGTTATTAAAGCTGTTATGATTATAAATGTGTTGGAGAAATCTGCTCTCCGTTAAACAGACATTGGGGGGAAAATAAACAGAGGGGCTAATAATTCTAACTTCAACTGTATATTCTTGTAAGGCACACACACACACACACACACACACACACATTGGAATACACACACACACTTCTCACCTTCCTCCTGTTATTCGCCCCCTTCAGCAAAATAATCTGCCGGTGGAGTTAATAAAATAATCGTCTTCATTTTGATTGAACATTATTTTTCTTACTCCTTTGGCAGATTATTTAGCTTGTTTTAAGGAAAAAGTCACGTATTTTTCAAGTCAAGTCGAGCTTTACTGTCATTGCGCTACTGTCAGTGTTCTGTCCACGTCATCTGTTATCGTCATGTGATCCCTTTGTTCGGTCTTTTCCCGCCATGCTCAGTGTTAATTCATCCCACCTGTGTTCATCCCTTGTGTGTTATTCATTCATTCATTCATTTTCATTTCGGCTTAGTCCCTTTATTAATCTGCGGTCGCCACAGTGGAATGAACCGCCAACTCATTCATTCATTCATTTTCATTTCGGCTAAGTCCCTTTATTAATCTGGGGTCGCCACAGCGGAATGAACCGCCAACTTATCCAGCATATGTT
>CAIGQW010018456.1:0-10728 GCA_903798125.1 Danio choprae
AATGTGTTGCAAGAACCAAAATTGGTTTTTCATTTAGAAAACAATTAAAACAATGAAAATCACGAGGAACACATTATATATGTGTTTGTTGTATTGTCTGCAATGAAAAGTACATTTAGAAATCACTACTTTCTTTTTTTTATTTGCGTTTTCCACACTGTCCCATCTTTTTCTGATTTGGGGTTGTAATTCTGACTTCAACTGCATGTGTAACGAGACCAACCAGAACGTGACTGATCACACAAGGTGGTGAATTATGTCTTTAAACTCCTCTGTGATTGGAAACATGGAAATAAGGGCCAGAGCATCACTCACCTAAAGGCCACACGGACCCCGGTGCCAAACAACTCAAATACAGCCAGGTTCTATTTTCTAGAAACCACTTCTGCTGAAAGCTCATGGTATCGGGGAGGCTATGCCTCCTGTTCGCTCTGGGGACTGGAAGATGGTAAGGCCACAAATGGCCAATTATTTAACGTTTCGGATACTTTCACATCTAGTGTTAAAGGGGACCTATTATGCAAAAATCACTTTTATAAGGCGTTTTAACACAGTTGTGTGGCAACACTGTGTGAGAATATAGCCAGATTCTAATGGTAAAAATTAATCAATTCATTTTAATCACGCTCAATAAAAAAGGTCTGCAGAAACACTTTGATTGACATTCTCCCTTTGTACGTGTCATCAGAGGTGAAAGCCCCACCCATTAGTGATGGCCCTGAGCGAGAAGCAGCTGTTTTGAATCCGCCGCTATGATGATGCATAGGCATTTTTAGCCCCGCCTTCTTTTATAAACAATCTTGACCTAAAATGTGCCATTTGGGGACCGTACCACAAAGCCTAAAAGGGTCAGTTCAAAGAGTTATAAAACATTATTTATGTGGTATTTTGAGCTGAAACTTCATATACAAACTCTGGGGACATCAGAGACTTATTTTACATCTTGTAAAAAGGGGCATAATAGGTCCCCTTTAATACAATTTAAAAAGACTAACCATCTTGTGCAATCAGTTACAGAAACAAGGTGTGTGTTAAACAATTTTTGTAATCTATTCGATAATGCTAGAACACACAGCATTGAAACAACAACAATCTTGAGATTTAACAAGCAACGATGTGCGATTAAGCTTCTTAGAACGCAGTTAGAATAGCCCTATAATTCAAGATATGAATATAAAACAATGCCTGATTAGGTTATTTTATTTTTAATGTATGAGACAAGATATGATTATTGTCAAGTAATATCACACAAGCAAGAGCATCATTTTATGGAATATCACAAATTATGCACCGGTACAACAAATAACACTGCACGAGTTCAATTTTAGTCTTCTTATTTTTCTTATCTTCTAAACTGAAGTTGCGAATTGAAAATATGCCCAATGGAAAGGGCCTGAGGATAAATTCAAACAGGAACATTTAGCAAAACTGCAATTTATGATGTAAAATGATGCATTCAGCTGGAAGTTTGGAGTCCGCTATTATTATGCTACATTAACAAAATGTTATTTAAAGATCTAATTCGTACAGTTAAAAATACATTCTGCATAGGGGCAAGCAGATGAACTCAAATATTAATGCAGCGCGCTAAATTACACATCAAGCACAAGTTAGTGGCTGCAAATCATTCACAAACTCACAGCTAACATAGCTCATTTCAGAAATCGCACTGATATAAGATCAGATCATTTTAAACTACAACATATTGTTTTATATCTCAAGAGGGATTGTTTGGTGATGTGCTTCAGTTGTCCATAAGAGGACAGTAGTAAAAGTTGATGTAAATGTTAAAGACTTCCTTTTCAAATAAAAGAAATCTGTTATCAATATTACAGACATTTCCTGTCAAATAAAGAGCTTCGCTAAGCATAACAGACAGGATTAGCGCTTATAAAACACTAGCTTAACCCTTGTGTGCTGTTGGGATGCTTTCATCCACTCTGGGGTGATTTTTGAGGCTTAATTTGCCCCACAACCTTATCTGTTTCAGCAAATGGAACGAGATTTGGTGAGAAATCTTACTATGACACAAATTTTGGGAAAATGCTTTGAAAACCATCCAAAATTCAACAATGAACTCTGGGCAAATTGACTACCCAACTAATGTTACCTAACTAATGTAAAAAAAAAAAAAAAATTAAGTAATTATATAAGTAAATATAATATTAAGTAATTATAATAAAAGTCAATGGGGCAAAAACAGCCACAAACATAATGAAAGGATAGTAAATTTGAGCAGTACACAAGGGTTAAGATCAGTTTTCCTCTGGCCTCATCCTACCTGGACGAGCGGCTACCAGACGCTGCTGGACAGTTTCCAGATGCTGGATATACTCAGTAAGGGAACGTTCCTGATCTTGGGTTGAGCTGAAGGAGCGTTCAGCTGCTCCAAGCACAGGACTTGTGTACATTCTTGATGGATGACAGAGGGAAAAGTTACATAAACCTATTAAAACACCATTTGAATTGAACCATTACTATAGTGAATATACATATCTGTGTATTAAAAGAAATTTCACCTATGATTAAGCCTAAAAGGGGATTTGATTGGTGGCACCAGAGACGAGACCACACCCCTCTGAGTGAAGGCGTGGTCACGGGTAGGCGGAGAGTTGAAGGCAACTCCACCCTGCTGCGGCCTCAGCACTTCAGTCCTCAGAGCAGGAGCTAAAGGGAGAAACAACAGGACATTCATGATGAAGGGTTAACACTCAAAGCCACGTGTCAAATTCCTTGACTTTCACAGAGTAAAAAGTTTAATTTGCAAGACCTATAATGAATAAAAAAAAAAAATCAGGCAGCTGTTGTTTTGAGCAGACCCTCCAGAATTCTGTGATTCGGTGAATTCAAAATGTAACAGTAATTTTTATTGATGCAGATTTCATCTAAATTTTGGCCACACAGAGAAAAAAATAAATTAATAAATAAAAAAAAATTATAATAATAATTCATATTCTGTGTGTGATTGGTGTTTGTCCATTTATTTATGCTTTTGAATTTTGCAATTTTGAAACTTGGTCTTTTTGCCAACAACTTTTGATGTTGAATAGTTTTTTTAAAAAGTGACTTTTATTGACATTTTTAATAAGCTTGAAGTGATATTTTGTCTGGGCTGTAGTAAATTATGGTACAAAAACAAAGTAAGGCCACACTATCTGCATTGCTTTATATTAAATAATATTTTTTTGCATATAGAAAGTGCTTATTTGGTGTGTGGCTACCTCAAGTTGTCATAGATAACAGAAACCAATGGCTCGAGTTAATAAATAATAATAATAACAAAGAACTAAGACGTGTCATTTTGTGTATACCCTCACAGCAAAACACCTCAAGAACTGTTGTAACAAAATTGAGAAAAGTCACAGCAAAATCTGTAATTCTACGCTGTAAAAATCCCAGCAAAATCTAGGAGGGACTGGTTAAGCACTAAGCTGACAAAAGAAAAAAAAAAAAGAAAAAGAAAAAAAAAAAAAGATTAATCAAATCTCCTGAAAATACTTTAGTTCAACTCCTAAACAAGCGTTTTACCTGCAATTGGCCCCGTTCCATGCACATTAACTGTAGCAGTGCCTGCTGAGATTTTCCTTGTAGCTCTTTGCCATTTCCTGGTCAGGAACTTCAGTCTAAAATAGAGAAAATAAGCAATAAGTAAAGGGAAAAAAATAACAGTAGTTGGAGTCATACTAAAACTGTATAGCTTTTACATTTCTTTTGCCAAGATGCATGATTCTAAATTAATTGGAAACAATAGTTCTCCCACTCTATTAAACAACTGGCAAATGATGCTTTACAGTTTTTGTGTTTGGAAAAAAATATAACTCTATTTGAAAGGCTCCGGGTCCAAGTTAACTAGTATGTGGTGTCCTTTTAGAAATCATCTTCAAAACCATGTTTAAATGCACAGGGACAATTTGATACAACCATATATTCTCTGGGATTTGCTGGAATTGTGCATTTTCTTTTTTTTTCCCCTTCTCTTTTCATCTGTACTCCTCCTTTCATGTACACAATGTTATGTTATGGTAAAACATGCTGTAATGTAAATGTATGGCATCACACAAAATGTAAATAAAATGTTTTAAAAGCAAAAAAAAAAACAGAAGTTGGAGTATTTAAAGATTTTGTACAGTTAGAAAAAGGAGAGAGAGCGAGCTTTCATTCTGTAAAGGTGAATTGTTTATTGACTAATTAATAAAAATATGCCATTCATGGGTTAATTTACCACAAAAACATTAAAAGAAACAAACAAACAAAAAAACATTGAAAAGCAAAAACTTCCTCTTCATTGAAAGCATAAGTTAAAAGCAAACATTTATCAAACACCATAATAATCCTGTCAGACACAATATGTAGCATCCACACATTCATGTTTCTTTACCTTGAGATGGCAATGACGACTCTAACAGCAGTTCTGAAGCGGTTCAGTGGTCTGGAGACATGTGATTGGCTCAGTGTGGGCTGGGCACCCATTCGAGCAATCAGTGCAAGAGTAGCCTGCTCACATTCTTGAAATCCTCCCAGCAGCAGCAGAAGATAACGTTTCTGATACACCAGAGACTTCCTGTAACTTTCTGCTCGCAGGTACCTCTCGTAGAGCCGCTGCACCTACAGGAACACATTCAGAAAACAAACACAGCTCTTAAAGGGGAACTATTATGCAAAAATCACTTTTATAAGGGGTTTAAATACAGTTGTGTGGTAAAATGGTTGTCTAATGGTAAAAGTGAATTAATTCAATTTTTTTAATAATCACACTTCATAAAAACAATCTGCAGAAACACTTTGATTGTCATTCTCCACTTCTACAGTCTTAGCCAAAAGTTTTGAGAATTACATAAATATTAGAAACTGGAAAAGTTGCTGCTTAAATTTATAATAGCACTTTGCATATACTCCAGAATGTTATGAAGAGTGATCAGATGAATTGCAGTCCTTCTTTGCCATGAAAATGACCTTAATCCTGAAAAAACTTTCCACTGCATTTCATTGCTGTCATTAAAGGACCTGCTGAGATCATTTCAGTAATTGTCTTGTTAACTCAGGTGAGAATGTTGACGAGCACAAGGCTGGAGATCATTATGTCAGGCTGATTGGGTTAGAATGGCAGACTTAACATGTTAAAAGGAGGGTGATGCTTGAAATCATTGTTCTTCCATTGTTAACCATGGTGACCTGCAAAGAAACGCGTGCAGCCATCATTGCGTTGCATAAAAATGGCTTCACAGGCAAGGATATTGTGGCTACTAAGATGCACCTAAATCAACAATTTATAGGATCATCAAGAACTTCAACGAAAGAGGTTCAATTCTTGTTAAAAAGGCTTCAGATAGTCCAGCAAGCGCCAGGATCGTCTCCTAAAAAGGATTCAGCTGCGGGATTGGAGTGCCACCAGTGCAGAGCTTGCTCAGGAATGGCAGCAGTTAGGTGTGAGCACATCTGCACGGTGAGGCGAAGACTTTTGGAAGATGGCCTGGAGTCAAGAAGGGCAGCAAAGAAGCCACTTCTCTCCAAATAAAACCCACCAGGGACAGATTGATCTTCTGCAAAAAGTATGGCGAATGGACTGCTGAGGACTGGGGCAAAGTCATATTCTCCGATGAAGCCCCTTTTCGTTTGTTTGGGGCATCTGGAAAAAGGCGTGTCCGGAGAGGAAAAGGTGAGCGCTACCATCAGTCCTGTGTCATGCCAACAGTAAAGCAAACTGAGACCATTCATGTGGGGGGTTGCTTCTTATCCAAGGGAGTGGGCTCACTCACAATTTTGCCCAAAAACACAGCCATGAATAAAGAATGGTACCAAAACACCCTCCAACAGCAACTTCTTCCAACAATCCAACAACAGTTTAGTGAAGAACAATGCATTTTCCAGCACGATGGAGCACCGTGCCCATAAGGCAAAAGTGATATCTAAGTGGCTCGGGGACCAAAACGTTGAAATTTTGGGTCCATGGCCTGGAAACTCCCCAGACCTTAATCCCATTGAGAACTTTATATGTGCTTGTAATTTATTATATTTTATGCACATGCAGTGGACAGAAAACGACTTAATCAGCCACAGTCGATCTAAATTAATGAAATCTTTCCAAATAGAGCTATTCAAATCATCTGGTGAAATTATATTCATATCGCAATATATAATCACTGCAATACAAAATATCACAATGTCAGATTTTTCAATATCGTGCAGCCCTAATTAGTCTCATTTTGAATCTGCCGCTATAGTGATGCATAGAGGTTTGTAGCTCCACCTTCGCCCACAATCTCATTTGAATTTAAAGCAACAGTCACCAAAATGGCACAATTTGGATCAATGCCAAAAAAGCTTCAAAGACTTATAAAACATTGCGTATGTGAGGTTTCAGCACAAAATACCCCACAAATAATCCATGGACATCTGAGACTTATTTTTATGTCTTGTAAAAAGGGGAATAATAGGTCCCCTTAAGATATTCCAAAAGGTTTCAAATAAAAAATGGTCAGCTTGAAAAAGCTTGCCATATGATGCGTTTTCAGTGATCTGATGACAAAAGCTCAGCAGAGATACATTACTGTCTCTCTTGTGATATCTTGCAACTATTTGGATTTCTTTGCGATCCTTCCTGCTTATTACATGGAGCACTCCCACAAAAGTGATTGGTGATTAGAATGTTCAGTGAGTTGTATGATCAGCTGCTAAATCCAAATCTGCTTTCCCAAAATGGCTTGCGGTGAGAGAGAAAGAAACGTGTGGCCCTGGTCATAAAATCTCAATTCATCAGTGCTTTTTTTTTGTTGTTGTTGTTAAATAACGTTTACACTCAAATACATGTTGATGTTCAAGAAGACGGCATTAATAATTATTTTTAAACATAATCTGATGTCCTTTATTTCACATCAGATTTACACTGTTACTAGATTGTTTACTCTATTCTTACAGTTAAACAGCCACTTATTTTCATGTATTCCAGAAGAAGTTGATGAATTAACATGTTGTAAATCTAGCAGCTCTAATCTCTCCACTGTATCGCAAGCTAACATGGAGGCGTCCATCAGTCATCATAGCTTAAAACAACTGTATTATTTGGTTATTTAAATGACAAAATACATGCTTGCACACATCATGCATCAAATTAGAATTAGAATGTTTGTGCATTAGCAAAAAAACAAACATGCATATGTAATTGGGGCTTTGGTGCGTCACATTATAAACCTGACATGGAAACTTTAAAGCGGTGCATTTGGTGACAATTTTTCCTTTTTTTTTGATCTCACACTGCGGGTCCTTAAACCTTGTGTGTGAAAGGGTTAAAACCAGGTCTAAACAGGGCCTTCAAGCCTTACCTTGCTGTTTGAGAGTTCATTAATGGGTCTGTTTTCATTGCTAGCTGTAGCTTTTGACAGTTCCGCCTCTGCCTTTCGTAATGCAGACTGAAGAGTTGCTTTTTCCTTCTGCCAGGCCAGTTTCTCTGATACCATGCATTCCTCCGTAACCGCAGAGGACTTCACCTGATGAGCAGACGAACAGATACACAAATAATCTCACCAAACTTGATACTGAAAGTTCATTATCAAAGTTATTTTCAACATTTAATGTTGTACATATTAATCTGGAGGTCGACTCATTCTTTCTGAATGCATTATTTAAATGCATTAAAACCTTCTTTTTTTTTAAGAATTAAAATATTTTTTACCTGCTCCACGCGCTTGAGGCTTTGCAGGTCTCTCTCCAGACAGGATATAGTGTGTTTGAGGGAGATCTTCTCCTCACTCAGAGCAGCAAGACACTCGGAGAACTCAGAATTCTCTTTCAGCAAACGCTCAATTAGAGAGGGAGTGGAGGAGTCCTATAAACCACAAGTCATTTAAATGTGTGATCACGTTAGATATATTGCAGCATTTAGCATGTCAAGCAAAGGCCTGTAGCATGTCAAGCAAAGGCAATAACTACTTTAATAATTTCCTCTGCCTGTCCTTTCAGTCTGACATAAACGTTTGTACACTGCCAAAGCATATTTTTCATTGGTGAGGTAAAATAATTGAAACAATTGTTGTTGATGGTGATTTAAAACCCAAACAAATCTCAGGGTTGAAGAATGTTACCTGTGAGATGTTTGTGAGTTTATTCAGGGCATTGGAGTGCGTCTCTCTCTGCAAGCGTTCTGAAGTAAGCCGTTTCTCCTCCTTCTCCAGGCCAGTCAGCGTCTGCTGCAGCTGCTTCAACCTCTGCTGATCCTTCTGATGCAACAACTCCAACTCTCGCTGCAGAAAGGTATTTTCAGTCAATAGCTTTTATTTACTGAACATGCATATCCACAAATTTGTTGTTTTAAATGAGTTTAAAAACAAGCTCATATGCGTATGCATGTGTTGTGAATTACGTCAAAATATTTTTGGGCACAAGCACAGCTTGAACTGTTTTGTTCTAATTGTCCTGCCATTTTCTGAAATAATGTGCAGTGTAAAATCAGGTTTCTTTTAGCACTTTCCAGAGTTCTTCTTTAGGTTTAAAGTGTCATATCTTTCTTTTTCTGTCTAGGTGATCTCTTACAGCCTCTATAATATTTAGGTCTGGACCCTGTGGAGGCCATCACTGAATTGCGAGAGATTCTGGAAGTTCTCATTTATCAAATGCTAGCTCTATACCTTTTTTTTTTTAATAATTATCTGGAGCATAATTTAAATTAAACTGTAAGCTCTTCCCTCTTTGTGTCGTGTTCTTTGAAAGCCCAAATACAGAAACAGAACAAGCTCTGTGGAAATAGCAGCATTTGGATGGCATTTTAGATTTCACTGCTTTAACATTACAGCGCCTCTGGCCACGCCCCTTCGCTGTGCAGGGTGTGTGCGTGAGGTGAATGCACGCAACCAGAAGCCCTTGTGATCTCACTAGCCCGGATGTATTTTTTTGTAATCCCCAAATTTAGTTTGCTGTAGGCTTTGCTAAGCTAACTCTGTGAAAGCCAATGTCTCCCTTTGCATTGAACTTTGAGCGTACATTCAGAGATGTTGTTTATGTTCACACAGCTACATTACACATCAACTAAAGTTAAAAATATGATATCGTAGTGGACCACCCCTTTAAACAATTAAACCAAAATAATTCAAACTTTAACTCCTATCCTAACAAACCATATCTCAACGATAATTTATTCACCCTCTATAAATCTCAATAAAAAATTTTTTTAAAAAGACAAAAACATACAGTTATTACTGGTTTTATGGTAAAGGGTCACATATATCCATTATACCATCAGTAAAACAATAGATTTAATGTTGGCCTGAAACTTTTGCACAGTACTGTACATATAAACAGGAATGTGAGAATCCCTCACCAGTTTCTCATTGGCATGTTCCTGTCGGCGCTCCTTTTCCACCTGCTCCTGTTTCCTCTGCCTCTCCACCTGCTCCTCCCTCGCTCTCACTGCTCTCATCTTTTCCTTCATTGCATCCAACTCAACCTGTAACTGAGTGGCCCGTCCCCGCTCAGCCTCTAGAGTGCGTCCGACCTCCGTCTTTTGAGTCTGCAGGCCCTCCAGTGCCGCACGGAGCCTCCTAACCTCCTCCTGCTCCTTGTGCGCCTCCTGCTCGGCAGCCTCTACTTGCCTGCGTTTCCCTTCCAGCACCTGCCCTTGCAGACGCTCCAGCATGGCTGCCAGGTCTTCTCCCTGATGCCTCTCCTGTTCCAGCTGTGCCCGGAGATCCTGGATGAACTTTCGGTCGTGAGTGCTGGCTGACTCCTGTCTGCGAGCCTCCTCCTCTAAACGGCGTGCATGCTCCTGGGCTTGGCGAGAGAGAGAATTGGAGAGCTCCGTCGATCGAGAACGTTCCTCCTCCAGGCGGGACAGTGCAAGTTCTGTGCGCTCGCGTTCCTGGGCCAGCAGGGCCTCACAACGAGACTGTTCAATCTGGAGCTCGGATCGCAGGTTACTGGATGTGATGCGCTCCTGGTCCAGTGCAGAGTTAAGCTGACTGACATGTGATGCTTGCTCATTCAAAGCCTGGTGCAAAGACTGAATAAAAGAGGAAAAAAAGGGACACGTGATCAGTTTCAACCAAATCATTTATATGCATACATTTTATAGTACAACCAAATTACAATAGCAATATTTACATATTATTTTGTTTAGAGCCTAGACTGTTTTCAGCTTAAATGGATGTTGTATACAGTATTACAGCTGGTCAATTAAAAAAAAAAAGTGTAAACTACGGCATTTTGTAAATAAGTAGTCTAAACTTTGATTGTCGTATTCAAAGTAACCTAACGATTCAGTAGATGCGCTGTAGGCTACAAAAGCAATTTACACGCGCACAATCTCTCATTCTGACTATGATTACACGACAGCAATGTAGTCTAAAACTGAAAGTTTTTTTTTGTTTTGTTTTTTAAAATCTGCATTTTTACATATGCCAGGCCAGTATTTGTATCGCCATCACTTTGTTAGTAAAGTCACGTAGTAAAGTGACAACGTGTTGTCGGTGGCTTTTTTTATTAGGTTGTAATCAGAAGTAAATTAATTCCACACGTTTTTTGATCAACAACGCGTACCACGTTTGTTTGCGCTTGACTACAATCTACACCTTCCTAAACATGTAATATTCACATGCATGACGTCATCGTTTTTTTTTAAAGACACAATCTATTTAGGTTACATATAACTTTAAAACCAGTTCATGCATTTTCAGTCTCAAAAAAAACAGTTGTCATGTAAACGAACATGTAAAACATCAAAAAGGTTTCTCATCTTTGGCT
>CAIGQW010018544.1:0-11244 GCA_903798125.1 Danio choprae
AGCCGAAATAAAACAAATAAGATTTTCTCCAGAAGAAAAAATATTATGGGACATACTGTGAAAAATTCCTTGCTCTGTTAAACATCATTTGGGAAATATTTGAAAAAGAATAGTACGAATAGTACTGGTGTAAACATTACCGAAAGTCATCTACAGCCCACACATATTAAACCAAAACATGAACTCATCTGTGAGCCTTTTTTCAAGTACAATCCTGTTATTCATTTACCTGTTCTTTCACCTGGAGAGCTGACCAATCGCATTGCAGCCAGTCAAAGCAGCAGCCAACCGCAGGGCTCAGTTTGCTCATCCTGGGATCAATGGGATGAAGGAGAAGCAGATTGACATAGTAACAAGAAGAGCGAGAGTGGCTTTGTGGAGCAGTAATGGGATTGTGGTTGTGTGAGAGTCGATGCTTCTGATCTTTTCCGTCACACACGCACACAAATCCCACGTCGGACAAAACAAATCTGCTCAGGAGAAGAAAGAGAGGACTTATGGTCACTTAGCACGGTTGTTATTTGTCGTTTTGTTTTTTTTAAATGAGCATTGCTTATTTAAAGTAATAGTACAATAAAAAATAATAATGTCATTGTTGTGTTTTTTCCAAATGGATATGACTTTTTTGTTATCAAGCTCAAATTATACATTTTTTACTCCATGTTACTTGTTATGCCTTTAAAGGTCCAATTAAATTAAAACATTACTACACGTAAGTATCATTATGTTAGTATTAAGGATATCGTTAGCTTGTTTGCTCCAAAAGAGTAACAAAATTTGCATTTAGAAGATATAAACCTGGAAGGAGTTCGACTAAAAGATGAAGATGAGATTCTTCAGAGTTCCATTAGTGGTCGCCAAATTCGATAGTTCTATACGATTATCACAATGCTGGAGAGATTGTGGAGAAGTGGGGGACTATGTTCACATATTTTGGGAATGTCCCAAAATACAAGTGTATTGGCAGGAGGTTAAAAGGGAGATTAGTAAAGTTTTAGGATATGACATACCAATGCACCCATCAAATTTGTTTTGCTTGATGGCTTCCCCCCTGATCAGTTCAGTAAGTCTCACCTATTTGTACTACATATATTATTAATAACAGCTATGAAGATAATTATAGTAAACTGGATGAAGATCTGCCAACCTACTTTGACAGAATGGACACAGAGGCAGAATCAGATATATGTATTTGAGAAAATGACTGCAGATTTGCAGTTGGAATCAGACATTTTTCAACCTGGGCAATTTCGACCTGGGCATTAATCAAAACATACTTACTTGATCGATGAAATGCTGTCAGGGGCTTTGTTGTAGTTATTGTCTTTATATTGGAGTTTATTTATTTATTTTAATTTTTTTTCCCTTTTTAAATTTTTTTAATGTAATGTATTATCTTGGGCCTCACGGTGGCGCAGTGGGTAGCATGATCGCCTCACAACAAGAAAGTCGCTGGTTCAAGCCTCGGCTGGGTCAGTTGGCTTTTGTGTGTGGAGTTTGCATGTTCTCCTTGTGTTGGCGTGGGTTTCCTCCGGGTGCTCCGGTTTCCCCCACAAGTCCAAAGACATGCGGTATAGGTAAATTGGGTAAGCTAAATTGTCCGTAGTGTATGTGTGTGAATGAGTGTGTGTGGCTGTTTCCCAGTGATGGGTTGCAGCTGGATGGGCATCCGCTGTGTAAAACATATGCTGGATAAGTTGGTGGTTCATTCTGGGGCGGCGACCCCAGATTAATAAAGGGACTAAGCTGAAAAGAAAATGAATGAATGAATGTATTATCTTATTTTTAAGCTGTTACTTATATTTATTTATTATTATAATTTCTATCTATTATTATTGTTTATCTATTTGTTTATATTTTTGTGAATGTAAACATTCTAAGTAAATGTTATTTGTATACTATGTTTATAAAAACTTTAATAAAAACACAGTTCAGAAAAAAAGAAGAAGATATAAACCTGATATAAACATCCAAACCTTGAGGTTTGTCACTTTTTTTTATTACATCACTTCATACTTTAGTTTCTTATCTAATCTTGACCAATCAAAGTATCTCTCTTGTATCTGACATGCCCCGCCCCCTTCAAGATGCTTCTCGTTTGCTTTTCATTTGATGCACCTGAGCTCAACCACTCTCACTGGCAGAGCTGTGAGAAAACAAAATGCTATTGGCTGTTTTTTCTATAAAGAGAAGAAGCTACTCTATGTCCCGCCCTGTCCTCATGTTTAGGTTGAGATTAAGTCAAACATTAAATAAACAATTTCAAAAGTACTTCACAGGACCTTTAAAATCAGTTTACAGTATATAGGCTATATGGCGCTAGTTACTAAAGCTTTATGTAAGGAATATATGTACACATATTACTTGTTATTCACTGATAAGTTTTCCTTGAACAAATGTTTATTTTAAAGGATCATTTGGGATTAAAATGTGTGTTTTTATGCGTATTATCTTTGTATGTTTTCAGGTAGCTGCCGATACTGGTGTTCCAGGAACAACACCATCAGATCCTCAAAAGAGGAGAGAGATTCTGTCCAGACGACCGTCGTATAGGTAAGATCCATTCATGAGCAACGCAGTATTATACTAGCATTATTTATAAAAAAAACATTTTGTTTTTGCAAATATTAGGAGTGCGATTTTCTTTTAAAGGTGCTGCATGTAAGTTTTTGACTCTTTTAAAGCATAAAAATATTTAAGAAACATGCCAAGTGAACATTCTTGGTTCTTTTATCCTGCCCAATGCCAGTTTAGCCAATTATATTTCAGCACCCTGGGTTGTCTAGGTGGAAAACCTCGTATTTCATTCATTCATTCGGAAAGGCTCTCAAAGCATGCGCCCATTATCGAAATGCGACCTCCGGTAAACATTAGCAGACTCCGAAATGAGACGCAGATTCAGAGTTCCACATGAGGTTATTAATTAGCAAATAATATAAATATTACGAACGTAAACATTAGGTGAGCAGCACTCTACGTGACGAGATTTGCAGTGATAAGCAATTTGGCTGTTTGCACCAGACAAAACACGAGAGAAATTTAAATACAGCCATTCAGAAGCACAGAATGTGCACTCACTCACTAAATGGTAAGGTTTATAATTTAATTAATACATATTAAACCTCTTTAACATTATTAAATGTAGATGCTGAATCACTGATATGTGTTGGTTCTAAAGTTCAATTTCAAACGGTTTATTTATTTTCAAGATCTGAGGTAAACTATCTACTGCTGCTTTCAGTAGTATGACAATAAATGTCATGTAAAATGGTATTAAAACTCAAATTATTAGCATTTAACACTGAATAAAGCACATATGGTGCTCCTGTTTTCTGTTGTTCAGCTGCAAGGAATAAAAGCCGTATCTAATATATCAATTCCAGGTGTTGGTTAGAACAAAAACTCTCTTTAATATGGAAAATATTTCTTCTATTGCGTGCCGTTGCTTTTATTTAGAACACGACTTAAATCAGCCATTAGGCTCGATCGTCAGACTCCCTTCCTGTTGGTCTTCAATCTGGCAACCTGCCCTTGCGTTTGTTTTGATCCAGAAATTCAATACCTTGTTCAACCACTGGGTGTCAAACTTGCATACGGCACCTTTAATATTTTCGAGAGTTTATTTTAGAATTGATACAAATTGTATTTATTTTTATGCTAATTTTACCTTAAACTTAATAATTTAATTTTGTTTACAAGCTTTACAAAATTTTTATTTAGTATTTCTGTATTTATCAGCTTGATCAATTTTCAAAAATGTTTACAATTCTTAAATATTTAGAGTTTTAGTTAATAATGGAGATGTACAAATGCTACGTTTTTCATCCAATATTGATAACCGATTATTTTGCAAATACCAATACCATGTTATTCAAATTAACATTCAGGTCATTCATTAAATTTTCAAGATTCAATTCAGATTTTTTTAAAAACTGTTTGAATGTTATAAATTTATAATAGGGCCTCACGGTGGCGCAGTGGGTAGCACGATCGCCTCACAGCAAGAAGGTCGCTGGTTCGAGCCTCGACTGGGTCAGTTGGCATTTCTGTGTGGAGTTTGCATGTTCTCCCTGTGTTAGCGTGGGTTTCCTCCGGGTGCTCCGGTTTCCCCCACAAGTCCAAAGACACGTGGTGTAGGTGAATTGGGTAGGCTAAATTGTCCGTAGTGTATGTGTGTGAATGAGTGTGTCTGGATGTTTCCCAGTGATGGGTTGCAGCTGGAAGGGCATCCGCTGCGTAAAACATATGCTGGATAAGTTGGCGGTTCATTCCGCTGTGGCGACCCCAGATTATTAAAGGGACTAAGCCGAAAAGAATGTGAAAATGAATGAATGAATAAAATTGATAATACTATTGACTGAATTCTAAAAAAAATTAAGCTTATATTCACTCACCATAAACAAAAACATCTGCTTTTGAAGAAGAAGATAGAAAAGAAAACGGAACAGAAAGTGTTTTAGGACACAGGAAAAAGTTAATAGAGTAGTTGCTGAAAAAGAGGAATTTTCAGCTGTTTGTTCATCAGTGAGATATCAAGGCTGCAGAGATTTGGCTGTAAGTACTGTAATCTGATTGGTGCCAGTGGTTCTATGATCTCCTCAGAGTTATTATGCTTTTGGGAAATGCAGTCTGATATTTTAGATGAGGTTTGTTTTTCATCCACATATACATTTTCAGGAAAATCTTTAATGAGTTGTCATCGGATGCACGGGTCGTGCCAAAGATTGACGAAGAGGAGAAAGTGGAGGAAGAAGCTCCGCCCACCTCCAGTGTTGCTATGGTGACGACTCCATCTTCAATCTACCAGACCAGCTCAGGACAGTACTGTACGTCCCACGCCCGAGATATTGATCGAAAAGTTCTGTTTCTTTACAGGACTAATGTTTGTTAACACTTTATAATATGACTCCATTTGTTACGTCAGTTAAAGTGAGAGTAAAGAGATATTAAATTGTGTTCTGAGTTTGTCACACAACAGAAAAAAAAAATTGTTATTAATCACCCAGCCAATAATAAACGCAGGGGGGGGTCTGTGGGCGATGCCGAAACCATGCCCACTTTCAGGAAAGCGGCCATCTCTCAACTGTCAAATGCTGCTACAACCTGAATGGATCCTACTGATGCTACATCTAATGTTAACTTAATTGGCTTTATACAGCCATACATGTTTGAGCACGCTCAGATAAATAACAATGCATGTCAACGCTGCAGTTTAAACCTCTTCTTCAAGGCGACACACTAAAACAGCACAAGCTCCATGTTTTTAAATTGTATGTATTCTGATAGCTAGCAAAATGTAGACTGTAATAACAAACTGTGAATGTAACTCAATATTGAGCGGGAGAAACAATGATGTTAATATGCAGTTGTTATTATGGTGTTAAGGGCAGAGCCAAACAATGTGGCTCCAATGTGTCATCAAGCCACCGCTTAGCCCTGCCCCCAAAAATTCCTGAACACACAATTGGTGAAAAACACAATTCTGTATTACATACTTTACCATGACTGTCCACAAACTAACAGCAGAGAGCTTCTGTTTTTCACCTGTTGATTAAAACAGCTGTTATATAAACAGCTGGTAATTAGGATTTCTTAGAACAACTTGGACTATTTGGAATGGTATAGAACTTTGTTATTTCCTATAGACTGTGACATGAATATGAACATGAGTACACTGTAAAAAATGCTGGGTTCCACACAATTCCTTCATGTTGTCCAGACACAAATCGATTAAGCTAACAAATTTAAGTGGATTGAACATAAGATAATTAAGCTGTCCCTAAAAAACCCTTAAGAATTGTGCTGTTTCAACTTATTTTAAATAAGTTTGAACAAGCAGAAATGTTATGAGTGTACACTGTAAAACAAATGTTGGGTTTCACACATTCGATTTATGTTGAGACAACCTGAAGGAATTAAGTGAACTTATTAGTTTTTTGCAAGTTTAAGTGGATTGAACATAAAACAATTAAGTTGTCCCCACAAAAGCCCAAGAATTGCGTTGTTTCAACTCATTTTGAATAAGAAGTTTGTCCATACAACAAATGTCATTTTTTGAGAGTATGAATAATTTTGGACATGCCATTTTTTTGTTCAAATGTAAATAAGAGCTGAAAAATATTTTTTTTTCCCACTATGATGCCTTTGTACATCGTCTTATTTCCTTTTGGGAGAAGCCTGAGTCATTTCTGGTCAAAAATTAAATAAATCTGGTTGAATAAAAGTAAGTTGCAACATAGGCTCATTCTGAAAACGTAGCCCGCCCTATATACATTTCTGGAGATCGCAAATTATGTAGTCAGAGCTACGTATGGCTGCAGTTCGTTTTTAAAACAAATGCTACAGAGCGATATGACACCATTCCTTTTCACGCTTACTAGCTGACCGCTTACCTTCTTGTGGACAGCTTTCCAGTTTCCATGTTACCAGTTTGTCCAGTGGCTCATCACGTACGTTGTCTGACTTGAGAGGAGAGGAGTTGACTACGATGACGGGGTTTGAGTCTGGCAAAAATGGTTCCAGATAGCGAGTAAGACAAAAAGTGCGAATGGCACTTTTGAGAGAAATTTGAGATCTCAAAAAGCATACACAGCGGCCTCTGGTGGATTCGCGAAAACAAAAACTGCAAAACAACGTACCTCCTGGGACAGATTTGGTGCTCTCCCGAAATGTATATAGCGGTATGTTTTCAGAATGAGCCTGGGTTGGTGACTTTACATCAGAATTTGTCAGGGGTATGAATAATTTCGGGCTTGACTGTATATTGTCATATTGCTCAGCCCTAGATTCAATACTGTGCACATCTTCTTGTTTGTCTGTGCAGTTGCAATCACTCAGGGTGGAGCAATCCAGCTGGCCGGCCCTGGAGGAGAGGCTTTACAAGGGTTTCAGGCTCTGACTCTCCCCAGCCCTGCCACACCTCAACCCGGGGCCACCATCCTGCAGTATGGGGCCCAGCCTGGAGACCACGGCCAACAGCTGCTGCTGACAGCTGGACAGATGCTTGTTCAGGGTAAGACATGGAAATACAGCTACTCCAATAGAAAACTCCCTAACTGTACCACATTCCTCCTTTTTTTCTTTAATTTAAGAGAATAAGCTTACATGCACTGTAAAAAATATGCATAAATTAGCATACATTTCTTTCACTTATTTATGCTTTTGAATTGCATTATGGGATCTTGATCTTTCCTCCAAAAGTGTTTGTTGTTGAAAAGTTTGAAAAGTGCCTTTATTTAATAGTTTGAAGTGATATATTGTCTGTGTTTGTGTTGTAAATCACAGTACAAAAACCTGGTGATAAGCTCCCTGTGCTTTTTCTGTCATTTTACAACGACTTAATTCTCTCTATATTACTTTTTAAACAATATCTTGTCTCAAACTACAAAAAATGCTAATACAAGTCATTTTGTTAATCTGCTGTGTTGAATTTTCAACATCAAAAGTCAACAGAGCAGAGATAAAAACTATGGAGACAGATTAGTATCTGAAGTAATTGACACAAAAGGCACGATGCGTACACATTTTTTAGTTTCTAGCTTAATAAAGAAAAAAATAATTTATTATAAGAATCATTTTAAAATGCTTATATTTATATATTTATTGATGAATAATAGGGTCTATTTGACATATTAGGCTTCTAAAGCACAACAACAGCCTGTTTACAATCATTAGCCTGTTTACGTTCATTTAAGTTTTTAGTCAGTGAAAGTCAGGGAATTTAATAGTTCTGGCTTGAAGCCTGGCGTCTCGTTCTCCGTTTGCCATACTGGAGAGGTTCAGACTGCGTAAAAGTTGTGCAGAGTGGGTCACATCGAATACACCTCTCATCTAATTGGCTGAAAGGTACGAGTCACCGCATTCTCATTCAGGATGAACTCGCAAATTTTAAACATTCAAAACTTTTTCTACACTGTTATTCATTTGTAAATGGGGTTTTGCATTTGTGAAACACATTTTATGAATATGTATTTTTATTTTGCGCACGTGAATTGTTTTTGTAAATATATATAAATATTTTGCACACGTGAATTTGGTTTTATGCATGTGAATTTGGCTACGCATGTGTACATCGTGTCTTTTGCGTGATTTACTTTAGATATTCATCTGACTCCATAAAAAAACTCCCATAATTCAATTGACAACCGTGAATAAACAGAAAACACCATGCGAACCACAAAATACGGACCCTGTTAATTAACCAACATTTTTTAGTGTGTCTTTTACAATATGTTGTATTTGATGTCATATTAAAGTGGAAATGGAAAAGTGTGAAAATGTTTGGGAAGGAGCTTTGTTAGGGATATCAGGCCCTGATCTTGAAAGGACACTAAATATGTTGCATTGTGGGTAACTGGTTAGACTTGTTTTCATGTGTTGAACTTCACATTTTGCGAGAGTAGGTTGTGCAGGAACCAAGAAAAAAACAGGCTAAATATATTGTGACATAATATTGGCAAACTACTGTATGGTGGAAGATTTTGATTTGCAAACATACAGGCTTCAGCATGTTAACTCTGTTGGCTGGGAATCCAATTTGAATTTAATATTGCAATAATATCAAATGTTCTCTGATAAGCTGGGTAGTTAGAAGTCTTTGTGCTAAACAATGCAAAAATTATTCGTAATCAGTATTTTGGTCTTGTTCTATAGGGAATTACGTAAAAGGTCCTTGAGATATTACAGGGGACTTATTATGCAAAAATCACTTTTTGTCCGTGATTTTTCACATATTTGTTTAAACACAGTTGTGTGGCAATAGTCTGTCAATATAACCAGCTTTAAATGGTAAAAATGTATTAATTGTATATTTTATAATCACACTTCATAAAAACTGCAGAAACACTTTGATTGACATTCTCCCACTGTATGCGTCATCAGAGGGGGAAAGCCCCGCACATTGGTGATGATCTCTCCCTCGCTAGCATAAGACGTAAGTCTTGTTTTTGCTGACACATAGGCATATGTAGCTCTGCCCTCTTTTGAAAAGAGCACAATCTCATTTGAATTTAAAGTGACAGTCACCAAAATGGCACAATTAGGATAAAAGCCTAAAAGGGGCCGATTCAAAGAGTTATAAAACATTATTTGTGGGATATTTTGAGCTTTGGGCAAAATATGTCCCCTTTAACATTCTGAAGAAAATATTTGGTCACACTTTATTTTAAGGTACAATTCTAGCTATAAACAAACAGTAAAGTAACCAAATAGCTAACTGTATATATGTGTGTACACATAATGCCTAAATATTTGTGTAAATATGTTAAGATAAATAAGGTTGGTAACATGTTACAAATAGGTTATTAGTTACTATTATTCATTTACAAACGCATATAACACAACAACATACAGTATATTTAATATACTATACTATTACTACATAATCATATACTATAATGATATGCCCTATTATGACTTACACTTACCGGCCACTTTATTAGGTACACCTTACTAGTACCGGGTTGGACCCCCTTTTGCCTTCAGAACTGCCTTAATCCTTCGTGGCATAGATTCAACAAGGTACTGGAAATATTCCTAAGAGATTTTGGTCTTTATTGACATGATAGAATCACGCAGTTGCTACAGATTTGTTGGCTGCACATCCATGATGCAAATCTTCCAATCCACTACATTCCAACGGTGCTCTATTGGATTAAGATCTGGTGACTGTGGAGGCCATTTAAGTACAGTGAACTTGAACTCTTGTTCAAGAAACCAGTCTGAGATGATTCGCACTTCATGACATGGCATGTTATCCTGCTGAAAGTAGCCATCAGAAGATGGGTACACTGGTCATAAAGGGGTGGACATGGTAAGCAGCAATACTCAGGTAGGCTGTGGCGTTGACACAATGCTCAATTGGTACTAATGGGCCCAAAGTGTGTCAAGAAAATATTCCCCACACCATTACACCACCACCAGCAGCCTGAACCGTTGATACAAGGCAGGATGGATCCATGCTTTCATGTTGTTGATGCCAAATTCTGACCCTACCATTCGAATGTCTCAGCAGAAATCGAGACTCATCAGACCAGGCAACGTTTTTCCAATCTTCTATTGTCTAATTTTGGTGAGCCTGTGCAAATTGTAGCCTCAGTTTCCTGTTCTTAGCTGACAGGAGTGGCACCCGGGGTGGTCTTCTGCTGCTGTAGCCCATCCGCCTCAAGGTTCAACGTGTTGTGCGTTTAGAGATACTCTTCTGCATACCTCGATTGTAACGAGTGGTTATTTGAGTTATTGTTGCCTTTCTATCAGCTCGAACCAGTCTGGCCATTCTCCTCTGCCCTCTGGCATCAACAAGGCATTTGCGACCACAGAACTGCCACTCACTGGATATTTTCTTTTTTTCTGACCATCCTCTGTAAACCCTAGAGATGGTTGTGCACGAAAATCCCAGTAGATCAGCAGTTTCTGAAATACTCAGACCAGCCCGTTTGGCACCAACAACCATGCCATGTTCAAAGTCACTTAAATCACCTTTCTTCTTCATTCTGATGCTTGGTTTGAACTGCAGCAGATCAGCTTGACCATGTTTACATGCCTAAATGCATTGAGTTGCTGCCATGTGATTGACTGATTAGCATTTGGCATTAACCAGCAGTTGGACAGGTGTACCTAATAAAGTGGCCGGTGAGTGTATATTCTCAAATTTTTCAGTTACATTTTTAAACAGTTTATTTTAGGACATTTAAATATAATTTTCTGCAGAAAAGACTGATAAAGAAAATGTGCTTTATGCAGTTGATGGTTAGAAAATTCAAGGATGTGTTCATTTATTTAGAATGACATCAAATATATTAATTTATTTACAAACTATATAGGCTTTGATGTCAATTGACCATTCTAATTTTGTGTGTGCGGTAAGTTTGAAGTATAAGGTAACAAAAAAGAAATGTTTTCTACTTTTGCGTACTGAGAACTGTGTGTGCTGGAACAGTCCAACTACTGCAGAACAGAAATTTGCCTGATTTCAGACCTGTTGAAGCAGAGGTGATTTACAGATACAGTATATTTGAAGATATTTGTCTATATAAACACTGTGATAGGACTGACGTGAATGTGTGTATGAGTGTGTGAATGTGTGTATAAGTGTGTGAGTGTTATGGTGTTAAATGGACACAGTATTCTTTTGTTTGTGCTGAAATGCTTTTGCGTCATCATGATCTAAAAATACATCAAACTCAACAACTTCTCTTTTCTCTTCTCTTCTCTTCTCTTCTCTTCTCTTCTCTTCTCTTCTCTTCT
>CAIGQW010018570.1:0-10449 GCA_903798125.1 Danio choprae
TATGCAGGAATTTATGGATTTATTTACTCATTTACTTATTTATTTGCGTATTTATTTATTGTTTTATTTATGCAGGAATGTATGGATTTATTTACTTATTTATTTGCATATTTATTTATTGTTTTATTTAGGCAGGAATTTGTGGATTTATTTACTCATTTGCATATTTATTTATTTATTAATTGATTGTTTTTGCAGGTTTCGGTCTCCATAGTGATGCATTGGTATTATCATTATTCAGTAGTGAGTGACATTTAGGACTGTCTCTGAGTTACTGAGTTGAATCTCAGTAATTATATGTTTGCCTCACAGTGGCGCAGTGGGTAGCACGTTCGCCTCACAGCAAGAAGGTCGCTGGTCGCTGGTTCGAGCCTCGCCAGTTGGCGTTTCTGTGTGGAGTTTGCATGTTCTCCCTGTGTTGGCGTGGGTTTCCTCCGGGTGCTCCGGTTTCCCCCACAAGTCCAAAGACATGCGGTATAGGTGAATTGGGTAAGCTAAATTGTCCGTAGTGTATGAGTGTGAATGGGTGTGTATGGATGTTTCCCAGAGATGGGTTGCAGCTGGAAGGGCATCCGCTGCGTAAAACATATGCTGGATAAGTTGGCGGTTCATTCCGCTGTGGCGACCCCAGATTAATAAAGGGACTAAGCCGAAATAAAAATGAATGAATGAATGATAATTATATGTTTCTCATATCTGTGTCCGTAAACACGTACTGCATTTAAAAATGTCAATTCTGTGAGCATTTATAGATGATCAGAGCTGTAGTCTGTGTAGTAGTGAGCATGATGGAAAAGTTAAAAGCAATATATATTTCTTGGAAACATCTTTTTATTATTATTATTCATTGATCAGAATGAGTTAATGTTAATTTTGTCATTTGTGAACTGAAATCTTTGCATTATATGTCAATCTAAAAACACACACACGCACACACACACACACACACACACACACACACACACACACACATAGACACACACACACACACATAGACACACACACACAATTTCTATTTTTTGATATTGTCAGTTTAGCTTTTTTTATTTGATATACAAGAATGAAATCTTGACATTGCATTGCTCTGTACACTTGCAGATGTAAGTTGAAACCCGCTGCGAGGCGATATCCAGCTTCTAGGACTCTAAAGTTCACGCTTGTTGTTAACACAGGCCATAATGTCATGACAGTCTTTCACTTTCAACATGGTTTTGCAGCATTCACTCAAACCAGAATACAAAGTGCGTCTGTCAATGACTACGTTTACATGGACATCAGTAATGGAATTATTTGCCTTAATCTTAATAAGACAATAATATGATGAAGGTGTTTACATGAGTTGCTTTTTGAATGTTCCTTTCATGATCATGTTTTACCTGTTATAGCACATCATTCGATTAACGCCATTGCGTCACCGCGATGTCCACGTTTCCTCCAGAGTTTCATTTTTAATTTTTCGTCTTTGGCACTTTCACTTTCATTCAGGAACATTTCATGCCCCCGTGTCAAACTGAGGTATTGATGCGAGTATGAAGTAAGGACTGGTGGATGAGTGCTGTTTTAGTGTAGTTTGATACCGCACACCAAATGGGGAAAAAAACCTCCGTGTCTGTGGTCCTTTACTGAGTCGGTAGGTGCAGAGAATAGTGTCCATCAGCCGTGTGTGTATGGAATACCCTGTCGCAAAATGCGGCGAAAAGTCCTACATGATGGTAATAGTTTGATTGCAGTGTTTACATGTCTGTACTGCACTTCAATAATGCCACTAAAATAGGAATACACCACGTCTTAACCCGATTTCTATTTAGTTCTATTATGACTTTAATAATAATAATTCCTTACATATATATAGTGCTTTTGTAGACACTCAAAGTGCTTTACACATTGGGGGGAATCTCCTCATCCACCACCAGTGTGCAGCATCCACCTGGATGACACGACGGTAGCCATATTGTGCCAGAACGCACACCACACACCAGCTGATTGGTGAAAAGGAGACCGAGTGATGAAGCCAATTATGATATGGGGATGGTTAGGAGGCCATGATGGACAGAAGCCAGTGGGCAGATTTGGCCAGAATGCCGGGGTTAAACCCCTACTCTTTTTCCAAGGACATTCTGGGATTTTAACGACCGGAGTCGGGACTCACTGAGCAGTATAGAGTCCCCTTCACTATACTGGGGTGTTAGGACCCATGCAGACTGCAGGTTGAGTGCCCCCTGCTGCCCTTACTAACACCACTTCCGGCAGCAACCTAGCTTTCCCATGTGGTCTCCCATCCAGGTACTGACTGGGCGCAGCCCTGCTTAGCTTCAGTGGGCGACTTTAGTTGGATTAAGGTAATCAAAAATGGCTCTTTACATGGTCGACTCTTAATCAGAGTATTGTCTTAATCACATTTAAATCAGATTATTGATGTCCATGTAAACATTGTTTTGCTGATCGATCATGATCTTCTGTGTTCTTGTTGGAGAGTGAAGTACAGTACATGGCGGTTTTTGCTAGTCAATTTTTAAAGAGCTGTTAATTAAAGGCTAACATGGGAGGATATCAATTTTAGGAGCTTTTACTGTGTATATAACAAATTTTGCTGCCTTATTTTGTTGTTGTTGAATCAAATGAACTTTTATTGCTATTTCAACTTGCATCAATTTAAGTGACTAAAATATTAGGTTAGGTTACTAACCTCACTGCAATAATCAGTGAACAAACTGGTTTATTCACATTTATTCTGTCATCAAAAGCAATACAACATCATCAAACTGTGATGGTAAAATATTCACAATCTCTCTCTCTCTCTCTTACTAAACCCAGACCCAGTTTATTTTTTTTCTTGATTGTGCTGAAGCCATTTGTGTTTATTAGATGAAGGGGATGTTCTTCATCCTCAGCGGTGTTTGACCAGGATGTTTGCGACTCCGTGAACATTGAGTTGAGGACAGTCTAGAGTTGCTAGAAGCTTCTGTGGTCCTGAACGTTTGGGAACAAATGTCTCTGTCAGACGAACAGCCCTGGGACATCACTGAGAAGAGGAAAAAACTATCTTCATTATTATTATTATTATTATTTGAAAACAAGCCTTTAAATATACAAAATTGTTAGATAATACATTTTGGAATTTAATTTATCTGTATTCGACATGGTGGCATTTCTGTGTGGAGTTTGCATGTTCTCCCCGTGTTGGCGTGGGTTTCCCCCCACAGTCCAAACACATGCGCTATAGGGGAATTGAATAAACTAAATTGCCGTAGTGTATGAGTGTGTATGGGTGTTTCCCAGTACTGCTGGAAGGGCATCTGCTGTGTAAAACATATGCTGGATAAGTTGGCGGTTCATTCCGCTGTGGCGACCCCTGATAAATGAAGGGACTAAACTGAAGGAAAATGGATGAATTTAATCTGAGTTCTGAGTGGTTTTGAGACTTGAATTTTTAGGTGTTAAAATTTGCATTTCATTTAGCAAAAATGTTTTCTGAATAAAAAGCCCTAAAATGTACATGACTTAAAAAAATAAAATGGCACAGACATAATCCTGGACCAGGCCGTATCCTGAGTAGCTGCTCAATCAAGTGGTGGTCATGGAGGAGTGGACTGATTACTGTAAGACCCCAGTGACAGACGAGTCTTTGCATTGATCCCGTGGGCCAGCCTGACCACCCACCGGTGACCTACTCACACCTGCAGGTTCTCCAAGATGGACATCCAGTGTCCTCCGGCGCTTTGACCAAACTTCCTGTGCAGAGCTGCAGTCTGAGGAGAAATGATCTTGCCCTACTGAGCCTGGTTTCTCTTAAGGTTTTTTCCTTCACTTTGGTCAATTGGTGAAGTTTGTTCCTCACCACTGGCTTGCTTGCTTTGGGACCTGTGGAGCTGCGCATAGATGGATTTGCTCTTCAGTGTTTGGACTTTCAGCAGTGAAAATGAAACCACACTGAACTGAACTTGAACTCTGAAAACTGGACTGACACAGCTTCAGTTTACTTTTGGGGAAATCTCCGCATCCATCACCAGTGTGCAGCATCCACCTGGATGACGTGACGGCAGCCATATTGTGCCAGACCGCACACCACACACCAGCTGATTGGTGGAAAGGAGACAGAGTGATGAAGCCAATTATGATATGGGGATGGTTAGGAGGCCATGATGGACAGAAGCCGGTGGGCAGAATTGTCCAGAATGCCGGGGTTAAACCCCTACTCTTTTTCCAAGGACATCCTGTGATTTTAATGACCATAGAGAGTCAGGACTCACTGAGCAGTATAGAGTCCCCTTCACTATACTGGAGCGTTAGGACCCATGCAGACCGCAAGTTGAGCGCCCCCTGATGGCCTCACTAACACCACTTCTGGCAGCAACCTGGCTCAAAGATTAATTGAACTAAGAAGATGTGAACTCAATTTTAACCAAAACATCAGATACAACCTGTAACTCTGAGGTGATATTACAGTGACGAAAGAGAAACTATATATATATAAACCACTCTGAACACTTCATAAAAATATAACCTGTTCAACAAATCCAGTCATAAGGGTCAGTTTTTTAAGTGTTAAATAGATGTTTGGTTTGTTAGGATAAGACCATATTTGACAAACAGAACAAATCTGGAGTCTCTGAGAGGGTTAAAGAAACTACAATCTAAGTATTGAGTGAGAAACACCTTAACTTAAGTGCTTAGCAATGCATATTAATAATCAAATATTAGGCTGTGATGCATTTACAATGGAAATTATATTTGGCATAAAATAAAAACGCCTAATTTTGAATGACACGATGTATTGTTGGCAACGCACCTTAAGATTATAAGGTTGCACTTAAGCTTTTGTGGTCCATAGTAATGTAATCTGGTTGTAAAATAAAAAGCGAGTATTGTCTAGTACACTAAAACACAAGACTGATATTCATATGTTTGTGAAGAAAATGTCACATTTAAATGATTGTGAAAGTCATTAGACACGTTTGCAATACTGGGAAAATATGCATTATGAAGTAGTGCTGTTGTGCTTTAATGATATTTCTTATATATAATATTAATACATTGAATAAACTCTTTATCAGGATATGAGATGACATTATGATTTGAGATGTCATATAGCTCAGCCCTAGTTATAAATAGTAATAATTGTCAGTCACCCTTTAAGGTGATGTAGTTACAGATGTTCAATGCACTTACTATTGTAATTACAATCAATTATGCATAATAACATGTAACTAAACCTAATCCCATGCATATAGTACATGCAATTAATTAATATTAGTTACACTGTCACCTTAAAATAAAGTGTAACCCAATTTTCTGCAGCAGGTCAATGGTTTATCATATTTAATCCTTAAATACTCATTCAAACAAATGCTGGCACTCAGTCGGCTGATAGAGATTTATTTAACCCATGGGATTGAACTTGTACAGTGCATTTCTTTACAACAATTATTCACTAAGTGACAAATCTGAGCCATTATTACAGACCGGATAACTATACATCACATTTCTGGGTTCCTTTTTTTAACTCAAAATGTCCTTCATTAACACCATGAACAAAACACACACGCGCAATAATCCATCAGACCAAACCCAAATGCTTCTCAGTGTTTGTAGATCAACTCCTCCACCGCTCTTCTTCTGTTGTTTGTTGTTAAGCATCTAGCTATTGTACCATTAAACATGTTAAAGTTACAAACCAGTAAGAAAATAAAACCCATGGCACTGCCGAGAGGATGAGCATTAAACAACACACCATCAACCGGCTCTGACAACGCAGACCACATGACGGACAACGTAACCAGATCTCTTATTTTGAAAATAAAAATAAGGTAACGCTGTTATTTGTTAAACACGAGACGCAAAAGCAATATGTGGCCAATAATCGACCTGTGTTTGGGTTTTGGAGAACGACGATCGTTCAGATGAAGTTGTAGAAAAGAAACTAGCGCTAGTGTTGTGGCGGCGCAGTGCATGATTATAGTTTTATCACAACAGACAGACACGTTACTGGTGCAAACATGACCCGCTTCAGCTTGAATTATCTGCGACAAACGCATCTATGAGTGATTTGCCTATGCTTATGGAGTACTGATATGTGGGATTTTGGCATTTAAAACATTGATTTCACTATCAAACGAGAGAGAGAGAGAGTGAATGATCACAGTTAAGCGCAGTTTTGAAGGAGAGCTGGGAAAATGAAGAGAACACAGCTTTACAATGCAAACTAGCAGCTTATAAGGGAACACTTCACGCTTAGTATTTACTGTTCACAACCGTTCTAGAGTTAAACAGTCCAGTTTCACCATTGTTGAATCCATTCAGCCAATCTCCGGGTCTGGCGGAAGCACTTTTAGCTTAGCTTAGCATAGATCATTGAATCGGATTAGACCATTAGCATCTCGCTCAAAAAAAAAAAATAAAGATTCAACCGTTTTGATCATTTTCCTATTTAAAGCTGGACTCTTCTGTAGTCACATCGTGTACGAAGACTGACAGAATAGGAGAAGTTATAAAGTTCCTTGATTATTACACCAGATTAAGCTCCTAGCCGTATCAGTAACTACTTTTCCTTTTCTGTCAGTCTTAGTACACGATGTGACTACAGAAGAGTCCAGCTTTAAATAGGAAAATGATCAAAAACGGTTTAATCTTTTGTTTTTGAGTGAGATGCTAATGGTCTAATCTGATTCAATGATCTATGCTAAGCTAAGCTAAAAGCGCTTCCGCCAGACCCGGAGATTGACTGAATGGATTCAGAAATGTAAAACTCAATTGTCTAATACTAGAGGAGTTGTAAAATGAGCCTATTTGCATAAAATAAGCCTATTTGCATAAAATAAAAAAGTGGAGTGTTCTTTTAAAGGGACAGTTCACACACAAATGTAGATAATGCCATCAATTCCTTATCAAAAACTGGTTTGAGTATCTTCAGTTGAACACAAAAGAAGATATTATTAGAATATTCACTATTGAATTACCATTCACTATTATAGATTACCATTAACCAAAATAGAGGAACATTTTGTTTTGTTTTGGCTTAGTTTTTAATATATATATATACACATATCCTTTTATTTTGTAAATGCAGCAAGGTTATTGTTATAAAGAAAATGTATGTAAAGTGTTGAATTTCAATGTGTACAAACTGAAAATGAAATAAAAACAATATAATGGCAAAAAAAACTAAACAAGAGGACATTTTTAAAAATAAAATACTATTTAAGCCACTAGTTTCCAACATTCCTCAAAATATCTTCTTTTGTCTTCAACATAAAGGTTGAGGGTGAGTAAATGGTACACATCTGTTCTTACTTTAGTGTGAACCGTCTCTTTAAATCGGTTCAGAAACTGCACCCATGAATAAACCAGCAGTACATTCAAGCCTCACACAGCAGACAGACAGACAGACAGACAGACAGACAGACAGACAGACAGACAGCAAGTAAACAACTGCAGATCTCTCCAGTTTTGGTCTCGAATCCCCTCTCTCTGTAGTGCACCACAAATCATAAGGATACAAAAGTAGAATCGTTTGACTTCTTAAATACTGTAGCAGCAGCAGCAGCAGTTTTCTCTGGGTTTAAATAGTGAGCCTCTGGATGATTGTCCCGTGTTGTTCCTCCTCCGCGGTGTGACGATGCATATTGATTTCCAGATGCAGGAAAAATACGCTGTTCTGGGCGTCTGAACCTGAACGTCCTCAAGCAGAGCAGCGCTGTGTTAGAAACGCTCCCGGTGTGCATCGGGACGTCCGCTCTGGGTGTTTCGGGGTGTAGAGAGCACCCGTCCCTCAGCTGGAGGCGGTGGCGATGGCCTTTTTCAGCTGCTGCGATCGTAACTCTCGCGTTCGGGACTCCAGCAGCAGGTCGTAGCAGGTATTGCAGACCAGCACCGGGTCATACAGCTGCTGGTCTGGAATGGGCAGCTTCAGGTGGCAGCAGTCTTTACAAAACACATTCCCACAGTTCCTGCAGGACACACACACACACACACACACACACACACACACACACACAAAACAGCAGTATTAGTCCATCTGACACTACACATCCAACAATTAAACTATTGCACAACTAATTAACGAACTAAATCTATTCCAGACCGTTGCACAACATGTAAAGACGATCAAATATTCCATAGCTTTGTTTAACTATATATATATATATATCATATAACAGATTCAGCTTTACTCCATCAGACACACTGTACATTCACTATTCAAACAAGTTCATCTCTTCCAGACTGTTGCACACAATGTAGAGCCTGTGAAATGACTGGAGCAAATATGCATCTACTAATCAATCAACTGATCTACAATCACACTGGTGGTCTTCGCGGTCACCTGTAAAGCACCCTCAGATTTTTTCCCCCCAGTAAAATCAATTACATTTTTTGTTTAATACTATTTTTTTCTGTGTCATTGTTCATTTGGAGAAGGTTTTGTTGTAATAATTGGTATTTATGCAGTAATTAACATCCATTTTTCCCCATTGAAAAAATATATATGGAATTTTGCCTTATTTTTTATTTTATTATTGCAGGTAAAATAAAGACTGCCATTAAAAAACAGACGGCAGATTAGCACCACCAGGCGGCAAAAACACCCCTGTAATGACATGGTTTAACCACTAGGTTCTAGTATCACTATCTCTACAAAGCTGAGTGTGAATTCTTCAGTTGTTTAGACATCTCTAAGGCATTGTGGGCTTGAATATACATTTAGACAATCTAAAAGACTTCTTTTTGACAAGTTTTAGATATTTATTCTTTACAAAGGTGATCTGAAGTGCTTGTTTTAGTATTGTGATTACAGTAAATCTGCATTTAAAGAGTCTAAATGTTAACAAAAGCCTTAACATTTTCTCTGATGATGATGATGGTGTGTGTGTGTGTGTGTGTGTGTGTGTGTGTGTGTGTGTGTGTGTGTTTCACACAGAGTGTCCTCACTGTGCATTATTCTGATGATTCTGTAACTTAATAAAAAACTACTTTTTTTGGTCTAAAATGACTGAAGACTACCAGAGGGTTACCCTATTCCAGACTATAGCACAAACTGTAAAGACTGTGTAATGGAGAAAATATTCCTCTAGAACCAAAGCGTTGTTTTCTGTATATACTCTGACAGTCAGTAAGAAGAGAAACGTCTAGATTCAGCTTTACTCCATCTGACAAACTGTGCAATAATCAAGTTAACATGTTAAACTAAGGGCATAAATCCCAGCGGGTACAGAGGGGATATGTCTCCCCCACAAAAAAATTATTTAAAGCAATCGCATTCTCTATTGTGAAAAATATATGTATGTATGTATGTATGTATGTATGTATGTATGTATGTATGTATGTATGTATGTATACCTGAAATAATTGTGCAAGTAGAAACCCCCCCAAATGCATTTAGAAAAAGTTGAGTTCCCCACCCCCTTCCTCACAGTGGTTTGGCCCACTGCTTGCTTTCCCAGCTCTCTAGTCTACACACATGAGGTGTGTGGCTGTGGCTTAATTCATGTTGAACTCCAGCAAGGGGGGTATTTTATTCACTTTAAATAAAGCTTTACTGAGCACTGTGCTATGTCCGAACTCACCCCACTGTATTATTTTGTATAATCAATTTCAATTCTGTCCTTCAGTGTCTTCATTAACGTGGACACTTCTGGACATATACAAGTACATTTATATATGTACACTTGACTGTATTATTTGTGTCCCCTTCAAAAATTGCTCATGAGAAAATGTTATATTTATTGTCCCCTCTACTGTTAAATGAAATGTACGCCCATGATCTCACCCTTAGAGGACAACACAAACACCTAATACACTTCATTGAATATGTATTGTACAGGCAGACATCTCCGTTTTGGAAGAACACTGTATAACTGCAGGTTAACTCTTTATATACTGCTCATCCTCAACCCCTTAACTTTCTGATCTTGACTATAATGTAGTAACATGCACCTTTTTTGGTGAAGTCGCTTCGGAATGATAATTATTGTGTAAGGTTGCGGCTGGAAGGGCATTTGCTGTGTAAAACATATGCTGGAATAGTTGGCGGTTCATTCCGCTGTGGCGACCCATGATAAATAAGGGACTAAGCCGAAGGAAAATGAACGAATGAATGAATGTTTGTGAGTTCTGGGCTCTGACCTGCAGTGATGGCGGCGTTTGGCGATCCAGAACTCACAGTCACAGTTGAAGCAGTGAGACGCCATGTGATCCGGGACCCACCGAGTGACCTGAGACACACACACACACAGTTGAGTTGAACCTGACAGCCAAACAGAAAGCAGAGAGAGAATAGATGAAGATGTCTGACCTCCATGTCTTTCCTCTCCACTCGATCCCAGCTGCCCTCACTGAAGCGATCCTCACTGCGACTGGACAGAGAGTCTGAATCCTCACTGCCGTCAGACTCACGCAAACAAGTCTGACACACACACACACACACACACACACACACACACACACACACACACA
>CAIGQW010018579.1:0-10882 GCA_903798125.1 Danio choprae
CAGTCACAGAAGGCAGAGACGAAAGGATTAGTTTTCAGGGTGTTTATTGAAACACAGCAATGGTCTTTGCACCGTAGTGCAAGCAGGCATACGAACGATAACAGTCAAGCAAGGTAAACAGTCACTTCCCTTGTAGTCGAGCAAACAGGTAACAGGAGTTAGCCTCGATGATGGGTAAGTTCATGAAAGACTTGGAAGAAGATCAGGGTGAGCACAAGGAGAGGATGACCATACAACAATAATTCCAGCCGACGAGTGAACAGGAGGGGTGAGTATATATAGTGCGTGGGTAATGGCTGGAACAGGTGAGTGTTGTTAGTGCACAGGTGTACGTGATTAGTAATCGGGTGATTGTGTGTGATGTGTAGTGGATGAAGAGTGTGAATGGTGACTGGGGCTGATGGAACGTGCAGGGGGTGTGACAATTTACAAATTAAATAAAGTTGACCAGACAAGTAAATTTGGAAAATCCCTTTTCTTTTCTTTTTTTTATATGCATTTTCTATACTGTCTCAAATTTTTCTACGTATTTTCTACGTAAAATACGTATTCTTATTGATATTATTATTATTATTCGAGCCCTGGCTGGTTCGAGCCCTGGCTGGGTCAGTTGGCGTTTTTGTGTGGAGTTTGCATGTTCTCCCCATGTTCAAGTGGGCTTCCTCCGGGTGCTTCAGTTTCCCCCACAGTCCAAAGACATGTGCTGTAGGTGAATTGAATAAGCTAAATTGGCCATACTGTGTGTAGGTGCGGGAGTGAATGGGTGTTTCCCAGTACTGGGTTGTGGCTGGAAGAGAATCCGCTGCATAAAACATATACTGGATAGGTTGGCGGTTCAATCCGCTTTGGCAACCCCTGATTAATAAAGGGACTAAGCCAAAGGAAAATGAATGAATGAATGAATATATATATATATATATATATATAGACCCAGTACACAGTACATACTCAACAGCATGTTCGAATTAGGCACTTTTATTTTTTATTCTTATAAACTTTTAATAAAAATGACAGTATAAAAGAATTATTATCTGAACACATAAATAAATGACAATTGACAGTAAACATTATTGAATACATGAGAAGTAAAAAAAAAAAAACAGAAAAAGCTTTCCTTAAAATATCTCCTTTTGTGTTCAACAAAAGTTTTAACTGTTTGTGTGAACTATCCCTTTAATAACATTCTTTTCATTTTTGTGTGAATTAACTGATTACTAGCAATATATACAGTAAAATCATTTCAATTTTAATTAATATTTGATGCCAACATATTTATGTACTCTGTGAGTACAGTTGTCTCAGTGACCTCAACACCTTCTCTGTTTATTGAGCCATGTTTGTACCAGATGACTTTATCCCTTACTATATGAGCAACAATCAAGGTATTAAAAACAGGCATACACGCATCCGTCAACATCTGTCTCACACCTCTGAGCCGTTTGACAGTGTTATAATAAGTGTCTAATGATGTTATGGTGGTTTTGGAACAAGGAAGTTGCTATGGTTTGTGAGCTCAACAGCTGCATCAAATACCCAGTAATTCAGCTCAGTTTAATACTTTGGCAACAAGAAATGACCAGGCATCAAGCCTCCAGCATTTGTGCCTTTGCTACTGAGAAACTTTTCCATGCCGATCAAACAGGAAGCCACAGGGTGACCATTAGCAGATTATGTAAGCTAACACAGAGACATCGGTGTAGCCAATGTTTTATAAACCAAATTATTCCTTAATGTGTTTTTTATTTTATTTCTGTAATGTGGAGTCCAACTACATAACAAATACAGTAAAATCAGGAAAACTGGAGAATAAATCTGACTTGATGCATGTTTGTTTACAGTGTGCTTGGAATGAATGTTAATTGTAGGGTCCAATATAGTACACCGACTATCCTGAGCACATGCCTTTCTTTAGGGCTGTAAAGATCTGCCAGTGGAAACACAATAAACATCAAGGCAATCATCTGTTTCATCCTCATTTGGCTTATTAATAGATAAGTCTATTAATGTGACAGTTGGTGTTTTTATATGTGCAATTTATTAACAACATAATGTACTGTAAATCAAATCAGTTTGCATCTGTATTCTGCATATTTATTCAGTGCATTTTTAAAGTAATAATGCTATTTTTTTTTTTTTTTTTACAAAATATTTCATATTCTGTTTTTTGTTATTTGCTGGAACAGGAATCTTCTGTTTTTTATGGTTAGTGGAGAATTCATCCTCCACCAATCCCATCATTCCTGTTCTCCAGGCGGTGTGTGGAAAAGCGCAGTTCTCCAAGCTAAACACATGGTTAGTGAAAAACCCGGGATCTTCACACAGAACTGCCTGAGAGAGAGTTTCCTGAATGAGGGGAAATTTACAGAACATGGTCCAAACTCACTTGCTGCGTGGCAAAGAGCATGGAGAGAGAGAGAGAGAGAGAGAGAGAGAGAGAGAGAGAGAGAGAGAGAGAGAGAGAGAGAGAGAAAGAGAGAGAGATATGGAGATGGAGATGGAGGCATTATTCTTAATCTGATAGTAGTCTGAAATAAACTATTTTCCACTGACTGTGTAGTGTGTGTATAATGCATTCAGTGTGCACAGGGTTCTGTGGTGACTGTTAAGGTTCTCACTGGCTGAGAATATCAGAATCACAACTGATTTATAGTAATTTAACAGCAATTAGGTTATTAATATTAGTTACATTTTTTTATTACATCTTGCCATCTGTCAGACTGTAATCACTTTCACTAAAGATCAAAGATCATTAGTAATTAATATTTAAATTACAGTCATAAATATGTTTTTATTTTAATTTATTTAAAAATAATATTTGTGTGACCTTTTGCCCAGCAAAAGAAAAAAAACCCCAAACATGTTAGACCTAGCTTTATTTTCAGTTTTAGTTTCAGCCATTTTAGTATTTAAACCTGAATTTATTACATAAATTCAAAAAGAATGACATAAATTACTAAAATAAATTATTACATAAATTCATTCACTCAATTGCCCTCTGCACCCATCCATCCATCCATCCATCCATCCATCCATCCATCCATCCATCCACCTAACTAACCATCCACCCATCCACCCGTCCAAGTAATCTAATGGATGAAATGCATATGCTTAAGTAACTAATGTGCAAAACAACGAAATAAAATCTACGCAATTAAATAAATATTTCTAAAATGCAATGAAATATGTGTTATGTGGAAACACTGTATCCTAAACATTCCGTGAACTATATGCATGTGCAGTAGGTGCTCAAATCAGATCCAGAACTTAAACTAATTGCTACTTTCTTTCTTAGTTCCAATTTGTTTTAAAGACATTGGTTGTTATTAGCAACAGAAATGTCTGCAAAGAGCACAAAGCTCCACATATGAGTTACAGTATAACCCATTATTGACATGATAATTACTATAATTCTTGTACATATACAGTGTATTTGTTGCGCTGTGGATCCTGTGTTTGTAAAAAAAATATTACTGTAAAGCATCAGCCTCATGAACAACAATGCCTGCAGCTGGGGTTCTTTTGTAAACGATTCCACTTTTATTAGGCAGATTAAAGAGAAGATGGTGTTCCTCAAGTTCCTCACAGATTATTAAACAAAATGACTTTGTTGCTTTTATGTCCACCAGACCACCTCATGAACCACTCTCTCATGTCCTGGTACTGTCTGACCTTGCCAGTTTGGTACTGTTTGCTTAAATAAAAGACAAATGTCTTTTTTCGTTCTATGAGCTCATGCAAATTTACTTCAAAGAAAAAAAAGGAGGAAAATGGCATCCTCCACAAATTAACTTGGTTCTATAAATGGTTCTGAAGTTGCTGACATACTTTGTTCAATATGATACAATGTTATTAATTTATTTTACAATTTCAAATATTTTACTCATATCACAGTGAAAAAAAATGCTGGGCTTGATCTGCTTTCTGTCCTTAATGTCAAACGTGTTCTGGTCATCATCCTAAAAAAGGCAACTGTGTAGAAAAATGTTATATAAAATATTAATGTTTTTGTTTAAAAAATAAATAAATAAAAGTAGAGGCTTTCTTCTTTAACATTTGAAAAAGACAACAAACATTAAACAGATGCAATCAGTCAAAAAACTCTGGATGTTGAATTGTATGTACAGATTTGTTATAAATATACAAGTTATAAGGTGCTGTGTACAACTGCGTAGAAAAAGTATTGCACTGTAAATTGTTATAAGGTGCTGTGTACGAGTGCGTATGAGAAAGTATTGCACGTTTATTGCACAGTAGGGGAATATTTAACTGCTCATGAGGTAGATGGCCTGAGGAAAGAAACTTTGGGGATGTGAGATTGTAGTTTTGGAGGATTTCTGACCCCAAGTCACAATTTCTGCAATTATCCAGCTGTGATTCTTTGAGGTTTTTTTGGCCACTCGATCCATCCTCTTAATAACACAGCATTTGGACAAGATGGACATAGGCTATGTCTTCTTCACTCACACTTCTAACACTTCCAGTTGACTTGAATTTCCTAATTATTGCAATGATAGTGGAAACTGACGTTTTTAGCATTATTGCTCTTACAAATATGCTACTTTCCTGTTCCTAGACATCCAGTTGTACTAAAAAAGACAATTCTAAAGTATATAAATATAAATTATTTTTTTTGCACTTTGTTGGCAATTGTTTCAATGACAGTCGAGTTTTTGTTATTGTTTTGGGTACTGTATGTGATTTACTGTAATCACATCTGATCACATTTTCTGTCTGCGATGAGCAAGAAGTATGTCATTTCTGTCAGACGTCTACATAGCGGTAAACTCCTTACCTAAATGAGACCCATCGCCGCTGCCTGTTCTGAAATAGAAACCTCATAGAACCACTCCCTCCTCCTACTGTCTGCCAGACTCACAGCATGGAGAGTGAGTTCAGCGGTGTTTGTTCAGTGCGCTGTGTGTTCTGCGGACCGCCGCTCTCCCGCTCCAGCATCCCTGCAATTTCAGCCATGAGTTTACTTCACCTCTTTACGCTTCTGGGTAGGTCATCACTAAATGTAATTGTTTGATTGTATTACTTTATGTAGTTGTTTGATCGCAAGCTTCTATGCATTTGTGCAAGTTTAATTTCTTCTTCTTTCACTCTGTGCACTTTTTCGTTGCTGAAAGAACACTGTGCAGATTTGCATCCGCTAACAGAGCACTGTGGAGCAATGTAAGTCTCGTTAAAGCGTCATATTTTTCCGTTAATGTGACATTCTGTCCTCATCAGCTGTGGCTCTTGTAGCGCGGTCTCAGACGCAGCTTTTGCGGGGCTCCTGCACTTTCGAGGTGGACAGCTGCGGCTACACGTCTGATCCTGCTTATGCTGCCTGGACCATCAACGAGGAAGGTATGAGAAACTCTATTATTTTCTTGGGGTCCAGGCACTTTTATTAGTATTGGTTTCGTTAACTTTTGTGTCATAAAACTGTCAAACTGAACAAATTGTTGGTTGAATGGTTGCAAAATCCTTCACTGCACGCATCCCACGTGCGTCAGACAGTAAGTGGCGCTATTAATTGTATATCCTACATTTGCGATTTAGTTATTATAGCTGTATTATGGGCTAGAATCTGATTTCCCCCTTTGAATACTTGAAATGTAACCACAAAATATACTTATGCTCATGTCAAACCAGTTTCGTGAAGGGTATTGCTACCTGAGTGAATTGTTGTCTTAAATCTAATAAATCTACCTTTTAACAAAACAGAATAAATGAATCAGTCAATAATACAAATAGAAGTGATTTATTTACATAAACAAAGACTTTGAATGTGATTTCCCCCCTTTGTTTGTTTGTTTGTTTGTTTGTTTAAGAAATATCAGCATACTTTTTCTGTTGAAAGCTGAGATCTCTGCATATTGACTGCAGGCTTGCTTCAGTATTCATTGTTGAACGTGTTCAATCAAAGTTTTCTTTCTTTCTTTCTTTCTTTCTTTATTTATTTATTTGTTTGTTTATTTAAATAGAAATAAAGACATTTCTACTGTGAAATGGACTGTTACCATTCTAAACCGAAACCATTTGCTTTGATCTATATAGCACTATCAACAATAGGCATGGGATGATAACCGTTTTCAAGGTATACTGCGGTTTGGAAAAGTCAGGGTTTTAAAATGGCCAAAATGTTCTGTTATACCATTCCTACGGTATATGTAAGATTTATATATATATATATATATATATATATATATATATATATATTTTTTTTTTAGGACAACAGTATCTCCGGCAAAAAAGATATCCAAAGATGCTGTTTTGAAATTGTAAAGAAATCTGTGTTTTTGAAACTAATGAAGACCGCAGAAGTCAATGATTTATTTGAATTATTTAGCCTGACATGTTTACTGTTACAAAATATTTCAAATGTTTCTAAAAATAAAAATGTGTTTAAAGGGGAAACAAGTTTTAGTTTTTTACTCAGACATTTAAAAATATATTTTAGAGCAGTAATGACAATACCATGACACCGTGATATTTTTATCTAAGGTTATCATACCGTCAGAATCATATACTGGCCCATGCCTAATCAGCAATGCCTGACAAATAATTGACAAATATACTTTCTTGTAAAATGTGTGCTCAGTACATCTTCTTTCTATACATAGAATAGCCAACATGTGACCATGAAGTTGAATATAAAAAAGGTAAAATCAAGTGCATATTCAAAACCAATTCCACACCTCCATATTGGCAGCGGCTCCCCAATGCATGCATTATACAGAGTCTCATAACATGTTTCTTTATATGATGATTTGAATAAGGATAAGACTCCCTCAAAATTAGCATCTATACTTGCTGATTCCAGAATATATCTTCAGTGCCCCTGCTGTTTAAAATGTGTATCACAAATAGACTTGTTTAACATCTCAGCTGACTTAAACAGTTGTTTTGAAAAAGGGCTGTTGCCAAGAATAGTCATTTGGTGTCCCACATGCTCTCATACGTTATGTCAGAACTTGAGTGCATTTCTTTATGGTGCCGCAGAAATGGCATAGCTGAATAATAAGACTTCTAACATTATATGTTCCCTTTATTTTCTAAGTTAAACACATTTTGTTACAGTTCTTATGTGAAACTCTTATTATAGCTCAGCTGTAAGTCAGTGGAACAACATTTTATCTGTTTACAGCTCATTAGAAACCACAATTTAGAAAGATCTATTCAGCAGATCTATTCTAAACACTCTCCCCGTCGACTATGGCTGCTCTTCGCCAAGGGCGCTCGTCTATGGCTCCAAAATTTGCTCCGCCGTCCTGTCCGTTCCACCGGTTAAGCGGCACCCCCCCCCACCTCAGGGTGCCGCTAAGTCCGGTACCGACTGCGAAGCGCCCCGGAGACGAGAGAAAAGGAGATTTGCTCTTTCCCTGGCAGAGGCCCATATGACATACACCCATATCATTAACTATATGGCCGTATGGCTACCAAAAATTTATAAGAGCAATTTCTCCTTTCTCTGGATGTGACAGCCTGAACACTGCCAGTATAGAATGATATGCCTTTCAGCCCCAAGTTCACGGGTGTATATTACACCAAGGTCAACCCTGTGTCCGCCCCTGTCCTGGCAAAGGACGCAATCGAGCCGGTCCCCAACCCGCTGCCTTACAAGCAGCCACTCAGAATGCTCATGCAGAAGCACATCCCCTGGTGCGTTCGCCTCAGGATTGGTCAACAGCTATAGACCTGAAGAACACGTATGTTCATGTCTCCAATTTCCCACGCCACCGGCAGTTTTTGCGCTTTGCGTGCGAGGATCGAGCATGGTAGTACAAAGTCCTCCTTTCTGGGCTCTCCCTGTCTCCGCGGGTTTTCATCAAGCTCGCGGAGGATGCCCTTACGGCCCTTCGGCTCGCGGACATCTGCATACTCAATTATTTTGATGACTGGCTTTTTATAGCTCACGCGGGATCAATTGTGCGTAAATACGCATTTCTCCAGTGAGCCTACTCGCACAGATACTGCGTAAAGCCAGGGAGGACGGGGAGCAGGTCTGTTTATTGCGCCTCTGGCTCAACCAGACCTGTATTTCAGTGCTCTCCTCGTGACGGCCCCTCCCTGGCATATCCCCTTGAAGAAGCACCTTCTTCTCTGGGACAGGCATCATTTGGTCTGTGTGGTCCATAGATGGAGCGCGGAGGACTTAGGTGACCTACAACTTCGGGGGTTAACACCGATACTCAGTCCAGAGCACCCTCTACGAGGCATGCCTACATCCTGAAGTGGAGTCTATTCGCTGTGTGGTGTACTTCTCTGCGAGAAGGACCCCGGACATGCTAGATCAGTGTGATGCTATTCTCCTTCAGCTGGCTGGAGCTAAGGCTGTCCCCTCCGCACTTATCATCCCTGCTCTAAGGACAACGGGGATGGTGGCGCGCTGGAAAAGCATCGCCTCATTACCAGTTCCCAGAGGCGCAAGACGCTGGATAATTAATTAAATCCTGTCTCCCTCTCATACCCACTTAGACCACTCTTAGGAGAGGTCTGCTCGATCCACTCAACTCAGTATCTTTAAGATTTCTGTCCAGGTAGACAGCTCTGCTGGTTGCGTTGGCATCGGTCAATAGGGTCGGGTATCTGGAGGCATTTTCGGTCAGCGAAGTGTGCCAGCAATTCGCGCCAGCCCACTCTCACATTTTCCTGAGACCCCGGCCCACCTAGGTGCCCTAGGTTCCTACAGCCCTTCTTTTAGACTATGTAGTGAACCTGCAAGCGCTGCCCATGGAGGAGGCAGACCCAGCCCCTTTTCTTTGCTGTGTCCCGTTCGCTCTCTGCGATATGTGACCGCATTAGAGCTTACGACTCTAAGCAGCTTCCTTTCTGTCATAATTGGCAAACGGAAAGTGCTGTATCTGCGGGCTGGTCGACACCTAATACATTCGTAAGAGTCTATAATCTTTGAGTCGAGCTGATTTTCCTCACGTGTATTGGATAAGGCCAGTGAATGAGGAAATTCGGTACGGTGTTGAAACACGATTGTTGCGCCTTTCTCTCTAACATAGAGATACAGTACGTGCACTTTTTTTCACTCTATTCCCCATTTGGCGAACCCTACAGAGTTCCTCCGAGGCCCCCAGCATCTGACTCAGCAGAGAAATCAGGTGCCTGGCCCATTACATTGTTGGCATGCCCACTTGATCAGCCTGCGTTCTGGGTATAGGTGCCTGCTATGCGCGATCCTCACTGGCGATCCCATATGCTTCACTCAGCTACGGTATAGTTCCCTCCTCTTAGGCGGGCCCGCGTCTTCCCTTCCCGCTAACCATCCTTCATATCTGTACTCCCCCTTCTCAGGGTTAGTTCATATGTTTCATGGCACCAGGTCTCCCCATTGGGCAGCAGGTGGCCTCCGCAGCGTCCTCCCTTTCGGGCTGCACGCTTTCCCAACCTACTGTCGTATTTTAAAATTCCTAGAACTTAACTAGGTGTATTTTTTACGACTCCCCAAAAAATATAAATAAACCTTTAAGCGTTTCACAGGTAAGTAAGGTAAGTGAGGGCCAGGGGGCACGTTAGAGAGCTGCGTCTCTGGTGATGATGGTGCGCTCACGCCAAGAGCCAGGCAAACCTCTTACCAGTGATGTGGTAAGGTTCAATCGCTGTGACATTTTCCATACATTTTCCCATAGTGGAAGTTTCCACATAGCATTGAAGTTCCCTTTCCGCTGGGGAATGAAACAGTTACTACGTAACCCTCGTTCCCCGAGGGGGGGGAACGGAAATGCTATATTCCTTCGCCACAGCGGTTGTGCCATAGCTGACAGCTGTAGTTTGACTCTTCAGCTAGAAAAGGTGTCTTGCGATGCACAGCGGGCATCTTTATACAACAGATGATTGCAATTGCTGCCTGCTGTGCACACTGACGCTGCCAACTCATTGGTATTCATTGGCCCATTTTATTACTCTTTTAGATAATTGGCTTCTGATGAAATCCCCATAGTGGAAGTTTCCACATAGCATTTCCGTCCCCCCCTCGGTATACGTAGTAACCGTTTCGTTTGCACGTTAGAGAGATGGTAATGCGCCTTCTTGTTTTTTTATTTCATAATTTTATTTTATAAATGTAAAAAAACGGAATAAAAAAAACTTCTCAGAAATTTTCACTTTAAATTTGCACAAGCATTGATGAAACTTGAATCGAAAATAAATCATTCCATTAATAGCACAGATTTACAGAAATGTATTTTGAAAACTAAAAATTTAATATAAATGCATCTTCATGTTGCACCTAAAATGACAAAGGCATTTATAATATAAAGGGCTCACAACTTATTGTAACGCCATTGGTGGCGGATGGTGACAGAACGAGACGGAGAAGGAGATATATAACAAAACGGGTTTATTGAACACTTACGGGTAACAGATATGGGATGCGGGAAGACAGGACGACACAGGACGAGACCCACACGTTACAAGATACCGGACAACAATGGACACAGACGAAAGGGTACATATGGATGACAGATTGATTACACTGATGACACAGAAGGGATGAACACAGGTGAACAGATTAACAATGACGGTGGCGGGAGAAAGACAAAAGGCACGTGACAACAACAAACGATGACGCGGACGAACACTGACACTTATATGGACAGAATGTAATTTTACTTACCAATCACTCTAAGAAAAATACATTCTGTTCTCTGACATTCACCTACAGTAATATAAAGAACATAAAAACATAATTTAAACAACAAACGATGACGCGGACGAACACTGACAGTACCCCCCCCTTTTTGAAGGTGCGTCCTCGCGCCTTCAACGGGAAACAACAAAAGGAAGAAGGAGGGTAGAAGGGGAGGGTACCAGGGAGGAGTCTGAGGGAGACACAAGAAGGGAACCGGAGCAGGAGGACCCAGGACACAGCCAGAAGGACGGC
>CAIGQW010018592.1:0-14880 GCA_903798125.1 Danio choprae
AGAAAAAGCGTGAACGACTCACCTCAGCTCTGAAGACTCGACGCTGGATGAACGCGTCGGCGCTGACGTCATCACGGCGAGGCGGGAGCAACAGAAGATCATCGGCAAACAAAACTACTGCTGAAAGCCAAAACAATCGCTAATGTATGTTAAAAACACATTACTCAATCATGTGAGGTGATGTAAACGTTGTTAAAATTAACTCAAATATAAAAGCAAACGTAATAGGCATGTACAGACATTTAACTAAAACGATCTATTCCTTAAGAAACTAAAAAAAACACAAACATATATCATCTATCAAAAGATTATGAAAATATCATTAGATTCATGTTAATGTAAAGCGATCATGTTTAAATGTCAGTGAACTATTATATACACTTCACACACTTATTCACACATCTGTATTATGAAGAACAGGCAGGAGACAGACTGCACTATGGTCAGCAGTATCTTCATCAAACTGTTTTATTAAAATAAATGATCCACAAATGAATCTGTCATTACGGCCTCTACGAGTGAAGGCATTATCTACACACAATATCAATCCCCAATTAGACAAACACTACAAACTATAAAACACTACTTAGGGAAATACTCAAGCAAATAACAGACAAACCCAAATGCCCAACACAAGCTGTAAAAGCGGGCTTCGTTCCAGACCAGTTCAGCTCCATGACGTATAATGAGTCCGACATCGCCTGTAGTCCCATTGAGCAACCGCCTTTATAAAGAAGCGGAACCGATTGAATAAGTCAAGAGTGATGTGTTTCATGACGAAGAATAAAACGTGGAAGTATCTTGAGTTTGTGTTCACCACCAACCTTATTTAAGCGATTTAACCAAAATCCCATTCAAAAACCCACTGACTCTGGGACGAGGGAACCAGAACTGCTAATATGCTAACTCGCTTACGGGTTTTTGCATACAAACTGATGTCATAGTTGCTCCAGTATATTGATAAGCTGTGGTGGGCGTTTCCTATCAGTCTTGCATTGAACCCAGTCGACCAATCACAACAGACTGGGTCATCAGACCAATCACCGCAGATTAGCATCACTCAAAGGAAGGCTTTGGAAATAATATGAACCACTGAACAAATCATATGGGAGTCGTTGGGATCATCAGGTAAAAATAAATGCATATCATAAGACAATGAAAGTGTTCTTTGAGCTTGTATTCACATCAGCCTGTTGTCGGAGAACCCAAGACCAAAATAGGACCGTTTATAATGTAGAACAGGGGCTGTTTAACTGAGAAATCTGGTGTGTGTGAATATAGAGCAGAGTTTTCAGGAAGGGAAATTTCATTGAGCTTTTTTAATTCGTGATTTTTCTCTCCAGTGTGACTCCTCTCATGTACTTTCAGGTGTCCTGAATGTCTGTATGTTTTGTCGCAGTGTGAACACTTGTACGGTTTCTCTCCAGTGTGGATCATCTGGTGTCGTCTCAAGTCTGCAGCTTTAATAAAACTCTTCCCACACTCAAAGCACACATGCTCTCTCACACCAGTGTGGATCTTCTCATGGACTTTTAAATGTGACTGATGTCTAAAACTCTTTTCACACTCAGAGCATGAATACGGCTTCTCGTTTGTATGAACTCTAATATGTCTGATCAGCTCTGAAGGCCTCACAAATGTTTTACCGCATCGATCACATTTGTGTGGTTTCTCTCCAGTGTGAGTCCTCTCATATGTTTTCAGGTTTCCTGATTGTCTGAATGGTTTCTCTCCAGTGTGAATCATCTGGTGTCGTCTCAAGTCTGCAGCTTTCATATAACTCTTCCCACAGTCAGAGCACACATGCTCTCTCACACCAGCGTGGACCTTCTGATGGTGTTTTAAATGTGACGTCTGTGTAAAACTCTTTCCACACTCAGAGCATAAATAAGGCCTCTCGTTTGTGTGAACTCTTACATGGTTCTTCAGCCCTGTAGTCCTCAAAAATGTTTTGCCGCATTGATCACACCTGTGTTTTTTCTCTCCACTGTGGAGCAGCTTGTGTGTTTTCAGGTTTTCTGAGCGATTGAATGTCTTGCCGCAGTGTGAACACTTGTAGAGTTTCTCTCCAGTGTGAATCCACATGTGATACTTGAGAAAGCATTTGTGCTTGAAACTCTTTCCACACTGAGTGCAGGTGAAACATTTCACAGCGGTTCCTTCCACTGAAACACCATATTCAGTGTTTGTATGAGTTTCTTCTTCACTTCTGACATGATGTTTCTCCTCATCTTCACTCAGTTCTTCACTCTCCTCCTTCACCATCACATCTGAAAATTAATAAGTTACATTTTAAGAGTCTAGCTTTTATCCGTACAGTCAAAAGATCATGTATAAGAGCATTCGTGTGTTTGGCTGAGATGTGTAAGTGGTCAAATATGTTCACACTTTGGCTTTTATAAACTCAAAAAAAAAGAAAGAAATAGATTTGGCCCCTTCATAGACATGACACATTTAAGAGTGTACTCTCACTAGGTTGCCTATCAGCTTTTTTACAAGTTACAAATATAAAATGTGTCAATAAATGCCATGACATTGAGTGAAGAAGCCCCATTGGTCCATGCCAAGGGTGTCAAACTCAAGGCCTGCAGGTCAAAATGATTTTATGTGGCCCACAAGAGCATAAGATTTAAGAGCCCCATTATGGGTTTTAACCTTCCATGCAGTGCAGATTCTCTGGTGTTCCCTATGGGCACACTCCAAGGGCGTAGATTTACTTGTGATATCGGTGGGGACCTAATTTAATAAAAAATTATTTGACTTTGCGGAGGAATGAATGCAAACTTAGGGCAGCACGGTGGCGCAGTGGGTAGCACAAACGCCTCACAGCAAGAAGGTCGCTGGTTCGAGCCCCGGCTGGGTCAGTTGGCATTTCTGTGTGGAGTTTGCATGTTCTCCCCGTGTTGGCGTGAGTTTCCTCTGGGTGCTCCGGTTTCCCCCACAATTTCAAAGACATGCGGTATAGGTGAATTGGGTAAGCTAAATTGTCCGTAGTGTGTGAATGGGTGTGTATGGATTTTTCCCAGGGATGTGTTGCGGCTGGAAGGGCATCCGCTGCGTAAAGCATATGCTGGATAAGTTGGCGGTTCATTCCGCTGTGGCGACCCCAGATTAATAAAGGGACTAAGCCGAAATGAAAATGAATGAATGCAAACTTCTGTAAAGGGGGAGGCATTCTTCTTCTCTTCTTTTATTTTACTGGTGGGCTGGTGTCATATGTAGGGGGAGGCATATGACGCAATAGACTTTTTATCTCAATTGTTGTTTTTTCATAACCGTTGTGGAGGCCAAAATCAAAACTAATTTTTGAGTATTTGCACAGCCATGGTTAGTATTATGGTGGACTTGTAGCGAACTTGACTTCAAGTGACTTACACTTTACTTTGAAATATGTTGCTGCTTATGTCCACGTCTCACCCGAGTCTTCCACAGTAAGCCTGACTGGAAAATGTCCTTGCAGTTTTGGTGCTGCGAACATTTAAACGTGCCATAGCAGCCGCTCACTTGACAGCAGGGGAAAGTCACAGCCAATCATAATGTCTGTTTGTATTTGGGGGAGGGAGGTAGCCAGAGTCGAGTAGAGAATGTGATTTAACCCTTTCTGTACATCTATGCTAACGATAGTTGACAAAGAATTATTTTTTTTTCGAAGGCAATTAACAATAATAATAATCACCTTTATTTAACCAGGTAAGTCAATTGAGAACCAGTTCTCATTTACAATGACGACCTGGCCAAGAGGCAACATAAAAGGTAGATACGAAGCAGCAGAGACTCAATACAATAACAATTTCACAGATGCAGATAATAACATATAAAACCAAGCAGAAACTAAATACAAGCACAGTGATCGTGTGCTATTAACCGGATTGAATATTTAAAGGATGATAGTGTTGAGCTTTAAGGTCTGCTGTAGATGATTCCAAGCATCATCAGCAGAAAACTGAAAAGATCAGCGACCAAATGAAGTGCGAACTTTGGGTATGCAAATGTTAGTAAAACTACTAGAGCGCAGATTTCCACACCTTTTACTGAATGTTAAGAAGTGACTGTAAATATAGTGGCGGTTTCCCATTAAGAGTTCTGTAAATGAACAGAAACCAATGAATTTGTCGACGTGATTGAAGAGAAGGCCAATTCAATAGAGTATAGCTGATAGTGATGAGTATTAAATGGCGCATCAGTAACAAAACCAATTGCTGCATGGTAAATAACGTCCAGATCATGAAGGAGAGTTTTTGAAGCTGATCTGTTAATTAAATCCCCATAATTCAGAATTGGTAATACAGTTAGTTTGACCAAATGCTGCTTTGAAAAGTGCGTAAAGGAAGAAAACCAATACAGGCTTTAACCTTTGAGCAACTCATTTATGTGAGTTTATATGACATATACATATATTTATATATGAGGGAACGCCTCGGGATCCCCCCGGAGGAGCTGGAGGAAGTGTCTGGGGAGAGGGAAGTCTGGGTTTCTCTCCTAAGACTGCTGCCCCCGCAACCCAGCCCCGGAAAAGCAGTAGAAAATGAATGAATTAATGAATATATGACGTATGTTTATATGTTTACCATCTAACCAAACTACAGGATATTTGTACCAGTCAACATAATCAATCTCAGTACCGTCCAATGAGGAAATTTTAGGAGGAATCTCAACATGTGGTAAATTTCTATATAAAACCATACTTTGTTTTATTATAGTTTAAAACTAAATGAAGATTGGTAAAAGCGCGTTGGATGCTTCAAAAACTGGCTTGCAGTGAAGAAAGTGCTGTAGTCAGAGAAGAACTAGATGTATAAAAGATGATATCATCAGTGTATAGATGTATGTGAGAATCACCTGCAGCAGAAGCTACATCATTAGCATAAATGTTAAAAAGTGTAGGCCCCAATATGCTACCTTGTGGGACCCTTTCTGAAGCGGCAGGGGATCTGACAGAAGCCCCTCCACCCTTACTGATTGTAGACGGCCAGAACAGTAGTTCCTGAACCAGACCAGACAGCTGTCAGAGTTGAATTGAACATGTTTTCGAACTGGAATCATGACACTGAGAAACAACAGTATCTGAACATGTCGACACTCATCAGTCACTGAAGGAGAAAACTCAAGCTTATTCACAGAGAGGCCTGGAGATTGCTCAGTTTCACTGCGGTCAGTGAGTGTCCAGTTTTCTCCAGTTATGATCAATGCAGCAGCGAAGACGAATGTCTGATGAACAACCTCACTGTTCTTCAGCCTCATTATTGAAGAGTAATGAATAAACACAAACCTATTAGTTCTTCAGTCTCTTCCTGTTTAATTCTGCAGGGTTCTGGATCACTCATCTTCTCACTGTCCTTCAATAAACTCTGTCTTTCTCTTTCACTGATGGCGGCAGAGCTTCAGGAGAACAAACAGAGAAATCTGATTCATTTACACTGAATGCGGAAATAAACACATTATGATGTTATATTGTGATACAATATGTGATTATGTGATTTGCTCAAGTCAGAAGACACCAATAACATTCACTTATATCTAATAATCTGAATATTGACGAGCCTCAGACTATAAACACTCATTAAACAAACTTTCAGGATCAGCAGATCAGCTCATTTTAGACAGTGTTTGCAGGATGAGCTCATCACTATTGTAATTAATTAAAACCGCATTTATATCAGTATATAGATTTATTAAGTATTCACACTAATAAAGTAATCAGATTATCTGTATTGTTAGCTGTATTGTTTTGGTCAGCAGACACACAGATAGAGGTGAACTCAATGCAGAAACTAGTCGCAGATTGTCGCTTTAATAAACTGTAAAGTGTGTTTTATTGTCGTGTAAACACGAGAAAAAGCGTGAACGACTCACCTCAGCTCTGAAGACTCGACGCTGGATGAACGCGTCAGTGCTGACGTCATCACGTCGAGGCGAGAGCAGCGGTGGATCAACAAAAACGCGCCAAAATAAAAGTTGACAAGCCAAAACAATCGCTAATGTAGACAAACAAAAAAATCAACTTACTAATGTGAGGTGAAACGTTTTATTAGGCACTTCAAACGTTGTTAAAATGTATACGTAACAGTCGTATACTTCATACCTGACACACATCTAAAAGTGTAAAAGTGAAAGTGTAGGCTACCGCATTTCTTTCCAAAGTCAATTTTTTTACTGAAATACAGGCAATGAACATTCATATGAGAATTTAACATTATACAAATAAAACATTTGTATTTCGATATTTTTTCTAATTCTATGAATTGTATCAGGAGGCCAGTGTTGGGTAAGTTATTTCTGGAAAATTGTAATCTGATTACATTAATAAGTATTCATTAATTTTCTTTTCGGCTTAGTCTCTTTATTAATCTGGGGTCGCCACAGCGGAATGAACCGCCAACTTATCCAGCATATGTTTTATGCAGCGGATGCCCTTCCAGCTGCAACCCATCACTGGGAAACACCCATACACACTCATTCACACACACACACACTACGGACAATTTAGCTTACCCAATTCACCTATACCGCATGTTTTTGGACTTGTGGGGGAAACCGGAGCACCTGGAGGAAACCCACGCCAACATGGGGAGAACATGCAAACTCCACACAGAAATGCCAACTGACCCAGCCGAGGCTCGAACCAGCGACCTTCTTGCTGTGAGGCGAGAGCGCTATCCACTGCGCCACCGTGAGGCCCACATTAATAAGTACTTAATGTAAAAAGTAATCTGATTACTAATTACTCTACTTTGAAGTTACGTTTAAAACATAAAATATACAAAACAAACTGCAGCTCTTTCAGTAATTTAATATTGACTGAAAAACACTACAGGCCTCATGGTGGCGCAGTGGATAGCACGTTCGCCTCACAGCAAGAAGGTCGCTGGTTCGAGCCTCGGCTGGGTCAGTTGGCGTTTCTGTGTGGAGTTTGCATGTTCTCCCTGTGTTTGCGTGGGTTTCCTCCGGGTGCTCCGGTTTCCCCCACAAGTCCAAACACATGCAGTATAGGTGAATTGGGTAAGCTAAATAGTGTATGAGTGTGAATGGGTGTGTATGGATGTTTCCCAGTGATGGGTTGCAGCTGGAAGGGCAATAACTGATGCTGCAGCGGAAAACATGATTTAAAAGAAGCATTGTTTCTTCTAAAGACTATATTTGTAACGTAAATAACGCAACGACATTGACTTTAGTAACTGTAATCAAATTACACTAATGTAAAATGTAATTCGTTACATTACTGCCTTCCCCAACAATGTAATCAGAAAACAGGATCGCTTTACTGTGGAACGCCTTACACCCAACTCTGCAGGAGGCAAAATGACAGAGGCCTACGATAATTAAAGCTTCAGGTAATGTTGTTTGGTGAGGAACTCCATCTATAGGCTGATCTGAATCCCGCACTGAAGCTGCTGTCAAAACTTTAGATGATGTTTCTTCATCCTAAAGCTGGTTAAGAGCTTTACACACAAACTGAGTAGACTAGACGAGTGGCCAAAACTCTACGGTTTCTCTTCAGTCTGAATCCTCTCCTGCACTTTCAGTTCTTGAGCTTCAATACAAGTCTTCACACACTTAAAGCACAAACACAGACTCTAAGATGTCTGTCCAGCTCTGAAGGCTTACAAAATGTTGTTGTTTTTTGTTTATTTGTGCGTTTTCTCTCCAGTGTGGATCAGCACATGTTTATTAAGGTTTGATAATCGAGTGAAACTCTTCCCACACTGAGTACACGTGTACGGTTTCTCTCCAGTGTGAATCCTCTCATGTGTTTTCAGGTCTCCTGAATCTCTGAATGTTTTGCTGCAGTGTGAACACACGTAAGGTTTCTCTCCAGTGTGGATCATCTGGTGTCGCTTCAAGTCTCCAGCTCGAATAAAACTCTTCCCACACTCAGAGCACACACACTCCCTCACACCAGTGTGGATCTGCTGATGTTTTCTTAAACATGACTGCTGTGTAAAACCCTTCCCACACTCAGAGCATGAATAAGGCTTCTGTTTTGTATGAAGTCTTAGATGTTTCTTCAACTCGTAAGGCCTTAAAAATGTTTTGCTGCATTGATCACATTTGTGTGTTTTCTCTTTAGTGTGAATCAGCTTGTGTGAATTCAGGTTTCCTGAATGACTGAATCTCATGTCGCAGTGTGAACACGTGTAAGGTTTCTCTCCAGTGTGGGTCCTCATGTGAATTTTGAGATTGTATTTGCAACTGAAACTCTTTCCACACTGAGTGCAGGTCAAACATTTCACAGCGGTTCTTTCCATTGAAAAATTATCTTCAGTGTTTGTATGAGTTTCTTCTTCACTTCTGACATGATGTTTCTCCTCATCTTCACTCAGTTCTTCACTCTCCTCCATCACCATCACATCTGAAAATTAATAAGTGACATTTTAAGAGTCCAGTTTTTATCCGTACAGTCGAATGATAACGAATAAGAGCATTTATGTTTGGCTGAGATGTGTAAGTGGTCAAATATGTTTGCAACTTGGCTTTTATACACTGAAAATAATCATTTGCCCCTTCATAGACATGACACATTTAAATATGTACTCCCACTAGGCACGATTGCCTTAAACCAAGACCAGGCACAATTGTCATGATTCAGACGCCATTTTCAAAAGGTGACAGTGCAAGAACTGGATGTGTTTGCGGTTGGGTAGTTGATTTGGTAAGTATTAGCTTTTTTCTAAGTTTTAAATATAAAAACTGTCAAAAATGAGTTTATGCCATTATAGTGCGTGAAGAAGCCACATTGGTTCATGTCAAAGTGTCAAACCCAAAGCCTGCAGGTCAAAATCCATCAAGCCGTATAATTCTATGAGCCCCAGAAGAGCACAAGATTAAAGAGCCCCTGTTATGGGTTTTAGACAATGACCTTCCATGCAGTCTGTAACACAGCTCAAAGTGAAAGAAAACAACCAGCTGATGTTTACATCTGAAACTGCACAGTTTAACACTATTAATTCCCAAAAAATGAAGCAACTCAGAATCATTTATATCACAGGGGTCAATTCTAGTTCCTGGAGGGCCGCAGCTCTGCACAGTTTAGTTCCAACCCTAATTAAACACACCTGATATCAAACTAATTGAGTCCTTCAGGCTTGTTTGAAACCTACAGGTAAGTGGGTTGAAGCTGGATTGGAACTAAACTGTGCAGAGCTGCGGCCCTCCAGGAACTGGAATTGACCCCTGTGATTTATATGAATAGTCTTGGTTACAAATGTTTAGCCGTTTCATATTGACATTAAAACATTGTCATATATGAGACGTCAGAACCGGGTAAACCCACCCTTACCTTTGCGCACTACACTAGTGTTTTACTGTGAGATGTGGCTGTGGGGAATAAATGGTTAAACTAGGTGTAACTAGGGCTGCACAAATAATAAAAAAAAAATCGTGATCTCGATTGGACCCCCCACACGATCTTAATCCAGCATTTCTACGATTATGCCAATTATATTTTTAACATCAGGAGAGAAGCATGAAGGAGTCTTTTTGTTTTGCTTAGCAACATGGACACCTCCAAAAGGTGTTGAAAGAGTCCACAGAGAGGATGTGCGTGCCTTAGAACGATGTCTACTTAGTAAAAATGTCTACCAAGTAAACAGGACCTGCATAGGCTGCGAATAACAGGTAATAAAGTTGTAAATAACGTTCAGTTTGTTGCACAGATTGATAGCTTGGGAGCCGCGTGGAAACTATGATTTGCATGTATGTTTATTTATTTTCTCTCAGAGTGACGACAGCCATGACATGAGCCGCACTCGGCAGTGAAAGTGAAACCGAAAGCGCGCACGTCATTTAAATGATCACATCACATTTTAGAGTTATGATTACGCCAAGCATTTGATACGTTTTTTTCTTTCATATTGAACACAGAGTATTGTGCATGAGAATAAACATTTAACAATGTCAATATAACTACTCCAGCCTATATAACGCTGAAATGTAATGCAGGAGGGAGTCTGATAATGACGAATGTCTCATTTTATTTTAGTAAAAAAAAACAAGTGGTCTAATAATGTTGTTAATGACAAACGACAAGCTTACGTCTCAAACATAATTCAACTTTACAATTATGAATAGCTGTATTCTGATGTCGTCACTTTACTGTGCATTAACGACCAGGGCAAAGTTAAAGTCGTTTCAAGTCCACCATTCAAAGTCTATACAAAATTTAGCATTTTAACACATAGGCCTAATTAGGGAGCGAGCACCTATGGTGCGTAGGCCCTATTGGAATTGTGTTGTTTATTCTTCTCTGGAATGAATCGCGATTTTGAGGGTCTAAACATGCTCGAAAACTCACCAAACTTTGCACACGCCCCAGAAGTGCCGAAAATTGGCGTCTGATATAGGTTTTGGAAATGGGTGTGGCAAAATGACTCGACAGCGCCACCTATGCACATTTGACGGACAGGCCCCCGACCTACGTTTCGCGCACACATGCGAAAATTGGCACACACATCAAACATGCCAAAACCTACAAAAAAGTCTCCGAGCAAAATCTTAAACCCAACAGGAAGTCGGATATTTTTAACTTCCTCTGGTTTTTGCCATTTCCAGGCGTGGTATTTGAACAAACTTCTCCTAGGGAATTCATCAGATCAACACCAGAACTGGGTATTGTCATCTAAAGGCCTTGGCGATGTTAAATGGCGAAGATCTAGAGTTTTCGTCGAAGGGCGTGTCCGTGGTGGCCTCACAAACTTCGACGCTTCGCCACCAAACAGGAAGTTGTTATAGCTCAGGCATACATTGTCTGATCTGATTCACAATCCATATGTTTGATAACAGTCCTGACCTGAACATGTTTACATGACAATAACCAGATACAGATATAGCGCCACCTGCTGGCAACAGGAAGTGACATGTTTTACAGTGTAACAAACTCCTCCTACAAATTTGATCACATCGAATCCATGTTCCGTTAGTTTAGTCCAAAGGCCTTTGTGATGTTAAATTGCGAAGATCTAGAGTCTTCGCCGAGGGGCGTGTCCGTGGCGGACTGAGAAAGTGCAATGCTTCGCCATGGAGGAGGAAGCACTTATAACTCAACCAAACAATATCTGATCTGCCTGAAAATGCACAGGTTCGATGAGATTCCTCTCCTGAAGACATCTACATGCCAATATTGAGTCACAGTCATAGCGCCACCTGCTGACAGAAGGAAGTTTGGCATAAATTGATAATTTTCTCAGGTATTTTAATATATATCGGCTTAAATTATTATTGTCCGCTGTTCTCTGTCATCCTAAGGCCACCGGGTGGCGGTGAGCCCGGGTGCGAGGTCCCTTTCATCGCTGCTTGCAGCTTTAATATTATTGTTGTTTTCGCATATGTTTGGGAAATAACAATAATAACAGTCTACTCTACATCTACAGAATCGTAAGACAATCCTGATCTTTTAAGCAAAAACAAATTGTGATTCTCATTTTAGCCAGAATCGCGCAGCCCTAGCTGTGACTGTATAATATTTCTGATGATTATTTTAATAACCTAACTTTGCAATGTAGGATTCGCCAGACATTTGTTATTAAAGGTTCAAGAAACCCTTGAGTACTATTTGTTTTAAAAGATTTTAACAGATTTGTGTGTGTTGAGCATTAATTAAGAACATTAGCACCTGTTAGCTTGTATAATTGTGATCCGTTGTCAGCTAATTTCACCTTCCGGGTTTAAAATCATTATTGACGCAGGATCAAAATCGGTGACGTAGCGCTCATCTGCTAGCCCAGTGATGACACGTCGGTTCCTCATTATTATTCACAGACTGAGATTTCTTATCCTATGAGAAGACGCTGCTTCTTAATTATTCATGATAGCACGTGCTTTCCAATGACAGACCTGCCAAGCTGCGAGACTGTGCATGGCATGCAGTAGTTAGGTGGTCATGAAGGGTCTTAGGTGTTTGTTTCCATGATCCACTGGGTTTGTTGCATGGCAATTCCCCTGATGTCATCAGGGTTAAAGATACAACCAAGCTGTTTGTATGTAGCAAGCATTTTTGTCAAGAGAGCTGTACGAGAATTGGAGAATGCTGGACTTTGTCTTTTATCAGTTGAGTTTGTTACCACTCAGATACATCGGCTGTCTGTGCTGCCGTTTAGCCACTGTGATTATATTACTGAATGTTTGTCATTGCTATTAATTGGGGTTATGGTCAAGAATAGAGTAATATGCTGGTGTTTAACTGCATTGCTTTAATGATTCTCTGCATTGAGTTCACACATACATTCTGGACTCAGAACTAGGCACTACTGTTAAGCCGTGGTGGGCGTTTCCTATCAGTCTCGCATTGAACACAGTCGGCCAATCACAACCAGATTGGGTCATCGGACCAATCGCCATCTGGTGTCGTCTCAAGTCTGCATTTGTACCAAAGATTTTCCACACAGAGCAGAACTAGACCTTCTCATTTGTATGACTTCTAAGATGGATCCTCAGCTGTGAAGGCCTCAAAAATGCTTTGTTGCATTGATCACATTTGTGTGTTTTCTCTCCAGTGTGGATCGGCATGTGTTCGCTAAGGTGTGATAATTTTGTGAAAGTCTTCCCACACTGAGTACATGTGTATGTTTTCTCTCCAGTGTGAGTTGTTTTGTGATATTTAAGGGAACTAGCCAGACTGAATCTCTTGTCGCAGTGTGAACACACGTAAGGTTTTTCTCCAGTGTGAATCCTCTGGTGCAGTTTCAAGTAATCAGCTCTAGTAAAAGCCTTCTTACACTCAAAGCACACAAACTCTCTCACACCAGTGTGGATCTGCTGATGTTTTCTTAAACTTGACTGCACTCCAAAACTCTTCCCACACTCAGAGCATGAATAAAGCTTCTCCTTTGTATGAACTCTAAGATGGTTCTTCAGCTCTGAAGGCCTCAAAAATGTTTTGCTGCATTGATCACATCTGTGTGTTTTCTCTCCGGTGTGGATCTTCATGTGTGAATTCAGGTTTCCTGAATGATTGAATCTCTTGTCGCAGTGTGAACACTTGTAAGGTTTCTCTCCAGTGTGAATCATCATGTGACGCTTGAGATCGTATTTAGAGCTTAAACTCTTTCCACACTGAGTGCAGGTCAAACCTTTCACAGCTGTTCTTTCCAATGAAAAACTATGTTCAGTCCTTGATTCAGTTTTGGTTTCACTTTTGACATGATGTTTCTCCTCATCTTCACTCAGTTCTTCACTCTCCTCCTTCACCATCAGATCTAAAAATTAATGAGTTACATTTTAAGAGTCCAGTTTTTATCCGTACAGTCAAATGATCATGAATAATGTGTTTAACTGAGATGTGTAGGACCTCCATAGACATGACACATTTAAGGATGTACTTTCACTAGGCATGACTGGCCTTGAACTGAGGCCGGGCGCAATTGTCATGATTCACAGACGCCATATTTAAAAGGTGACTGTGCAAGAACTGGATGTGTTTGTGGTTGGGTAGTTGTTTTGGTAAGTATTAGCTTTTTTTCCAAGTTTAAAATATAAAAAGTGTCAATAAATGCCATGACATTGAGTGAAGAAGCCCCATTGGTCCATGTTAAGAGTGTCAAACTCAAGGGCCGCAGGTCAAAATCATTTTATGTGGCCCACAAGAGCATAAGACTTAAGAGCCCCATTATGGGTTTTGACCTTACATGCAGTGCAGATTCTCTGGTGTTTGTTAATTTGTTTGTTGAATTAGCCAAGTCTACGCTCTGGACACAATCAACTGATCTTACACCGACGTGGAAAACACTGCTTTCACTTTTATGTCAATGGTTTGAGCTGCCGGGCCAAACACACCTCCAATGAGCTTGCAGTCGATTATCAAAGTACTTTTCCCCACTGTGTGGCTATTACTGAATGTGTGTCGTTGGTATTAAGTGGTGTTATTGTTAAGAATAGAGTAATATGCTGGTGTTTAACTGCAGTGCTTTAATGATTCTCTGCACTGGGCTCACACATATACTCTAGATGAGGCACTGCTGATAAGCTGTGGTGGGCGTTTTCCATCTCACGTTGAACGCAGTCGACCAATCACAACAGACTGGATCACCAAGATATGACTTTACATAATGCATAATAAGGGCTCTTTAACATCTAATGGAAGTATTCATGCGAGTGGAGATTACATACACAGTCGATGCAAACGCAACAACGTGAATGACGCTGCATGTGTGACGGGTTTGCATCGAACGCGCAGAATTTCCTTCAATCGTGTCTTTCGCTCAAGTTCAAGATGTTTAACTCAAATTCACATGCGGTGAAAACATCCCGCGAGTAATCTAGAGCTAGTGATGTAGTGTGTGTGTTTCAACTGCTGCTGCTGAGAAGAGGCCACGAGAGAGCAAAGCTGGTATTGATACTAACCAAAAGCAAGATCGTATCGTTTTACATATTCTGGTATTGATACTTACAGTGCATCCGGAAAGTATTGATAGCGATTCACTTTTTCAACATGTTTTTATGTTACAGTCTTATTCCAAAATGAATTAAATTCATTTATTTCCTCAACATTCTACACACAATACCCCATAATGACAATGTGGAAAAATATTTTTTGGAATTGTTGCAAATTTATTAAAAATAAAGAAAACCTGAAAAAATCACATGTACATCAGTATTCACAGCCTTTGCCGTGAAGCTCTAATTCGAGCTCAGGTACATTGTTTCCACTGATCATTCTTGAGATGTTTGAGCAGCTTAACTGGAGATCACCTGTGGTAAATTCAGTTGATTGGACATGATTTGAAAAGGCATACACCTGTCTATATAAGGTCCCAGGGTTGACAGTGCATGTCGAAGCACAAACCAAGCATGAAGACAAAGGAATTGTCTGTAGACCTCCAAGACAGGATTGTCTCGAGGCACAAGGCTGGGGAAGGTTACAGAAAAATTTCTGCTGCTCTGAAAGTT
>CAIGQW010018594.1:0-14386 GCA_903798125.1 Danio choprae
ATATATGTGTGTGTGTATATATCAGCTTCCTATGGAGACGAGCAGTGAGAAGCACTTTGGTTAACTTTACTATTCTGTCTTTTTTTGATAGTGTATTTTTAACAGCAAACCTACGATATAATTGAATGAATAAAACTTTAGTTCAGTGATTCCACTGTCTGTACTGTTTCCTCTACACTTATGTATAAAAGACAACAATATTTAAACAACACTATTTAATGATAGTTAATGATTGTTTATTGAAACGATGTGTATCTTGTGTGCTAGTGATCTAAAGTAAAGTTCCTGTAGTATGTGTATGATAAAAGGATTATGTGAATGAACGATCCTGCAAGTGCAAGACTTCTTCAAAGAAAGTTTTGAACACTGGAGCCTGTGTTAAAAGTAGTGATTGTTTAGAGTTTTGTGTGTAGAATTTTGAAATTTGTGGCAAAACAACTGAAAAAAAAACCCTGAAGAATTTGTACCAGGAAAGTAGTTCCTGCATTTTGTATTCATAACCTAATGTACTGAAATGACATCACAAATTTTACATTAATTCAGTTTATACGTATTTTAAACTTAATTTCGTTGTGAAATCAAATTTGAGAGACAATTTATAGGTTAAAACAAATGACAAATGGAAAATTAAGATCAATTCTCTAGTGCTGTTCAGCTACAACTGACCACAAGGAGGTGCAAGATCTTTGCAAAACCCCTGCTGGACATTATTTGCAGTGTCCATAAGTCCACTATGAAATTGTTTTCCAAGTACTTAGAAATAAGCAAAGTGCTCAAATGTTAAGAAATGTAAAAAAGAAAAGAAAGGCAATCATAAACTTAAGACTTACCTGGTCACTATTCAAATGTATATAAATATGCTATATTGTGACTTTGTTTATAGTCTTGCTTTCATTGGAGCACACAAAGCTCTTTGGTTCTTTTTAAAACTATATAGGTCTAAAGTTAATTCAACCTTGCATTTTTTGTCCAAATAATTTGTTGCGATAACCAATATATCAAATTAGAAAATGCAAACCAGCATTAGTGGTTAAGATTAATGGTGAAAATAGAAATTAGCCAAGGAGCAAGTGATGACGGGAGGTGCAGACATGGCATTTTAAAAGTTTTGTTTTTTCAGAACAAAGTGTGAACAGTGGCTCTGATGTTTATTTATGTAACCTCTAGCCTCTAAAGCACGTAAAGAAGGGTCTCGCCTGATCTTGGCGGCTGACATGGATGTGTGAAGACAGGGACTGGGGCAGGAGACGGGCGCGTTATGGCACCAGAGCCCCATGGTCCACAAAGACACACTTGTATTGCTGGCGTCTTCTGTTTGCTGGCAGTGTTAGACAGGTTTTCAGTCACATCTGCAAGATTTGCAACGTGCTGACATAAACGTTCTGGTGTATGTGTGTGAACGAAAGTTACAGTAATAAAGGCTGTGATCAGCACTCTTAAGCAAGTTATTGTGAGAGTCAAAGAAGTAATGATGTTCCAGACCAAGAGCAAATCTCAGATTTTGATTAATGCTGCAGTCTATAATTCTATTATATAACTGTCAGTGTTCTGTGTTTTGTGTCATATGATTTCCCCATGTGCTGAGCTCCATGTGCTTTCTGTGTTTTCCCATACCATGTGCATTTATGTCATGTGATCCCTTTGTTCTAGTTTCCCGCCGTTTGTGTATGTTCAGTGTTTCCACCTGTGTCTCACCCTTGTGTCCAATTAGTTCTATTATGTGCTGTGTATTTAAGTCCTGTGTTTTGTTCAATCCAGCGTCAGGTATTGAAAGTCATTCCTGTGTGTTCTTATGTATGAGTCCAGTTGTGAGTGTTCTGTTTGTAATAAATATTTGTGTATTGATAATTCCTGTGCCTTTATAAGACTAAAGTGACCCTAGTCGTGACAGAATATTGGACCTAAACAGTAAAGTGTGGCATGTGTTTTTCACCTTTTTTTTTATAGTCTGTTTTGCCCCTAAGTGTTTCTTTTTCCCTCCCTTTGTGTCTCCCCATGGAACCCACCCGCCGCCCTGAATTCCTTCTCCTCCTGCTGGAGCAGGAGGAGAGAAGCCTTGAGGACCATACCAGACTGTTTTTGCTACTGGCTAACATCACCACCAGCTATCCGGACAATTTCGCCGACTGTGGAGTGGACACTTGCGGATCTACATTCACCGTCTGCGCAGAGGAAGACCCCGCCAGTGCCATTCCAGACCCAGTGACCAGCCAAGCTCCACCCATTTCCAGGAAGCGCTTGTCAGAGCCCACCACAGATGGAGAGCCACCCGCTTTGGGCAAGCCATGGCCAACAGGGGCGACAGAGCCGTATACCACAGTCGAGGGAGAGCTCAACGAAACGTCTGACCAGGTGTGTGAGCCGGCAACATCACCCATCGTGGGAGTACCGGTGGAAATCGAGGGGCTGAATGAGAGTCCCGCCCACCCCCTCTCAGCAGATGAGCAACCGCTGGACGCTGGGAAGTTGCTCATTGACTTCTGGAGCCGAGTCATCCCTCCTCCGCTATCTCCATGTCTACTGTTCCCAGACAGTTTCCTGGTCCCTGAGTTCCCGATTCTCTAAGAGTCGTGAGTGACTTCCCACCCTGTACTGACACCAACGACTCCAGTCAGCCAGCTCCAGCGCTGCTGCAGTCAGCCAACCCCCCAGCTCGCCCTCAAGCTCCATAGGGGGAGCTCGCTGTAAGGTGCTACCTGCCCGCATCGCCCTCTGGGAGTCTTCTGACTCCTTCCTCCCTTGGCTCCACCCTTTCCTCCCTTGATGTGTTTAGAAGGCGTGAGGATGTGCTTTCAAAAGAGGGGGGTAATGTCAGGGTTTTGTGTCATGTGTCTCCCCCACATGTGCGTTTGTCATGTGATCCCTTTTGTTCTAGTTTTCTGCCGTTTGTGAATGTTCCGTGTTCCGTGCTGTGTATTTAAGTCCTGTGTTTTGTTCAGTCCATGGTCCGGTGTTGAAATTCATTCCTGTGTGTTCCAACGTATGATTCCTGTGTTCCAGTTGTGAGTGTTCTGTTTGAAATAAATATTTGTGTTTTGATCATTCCTGTGCCTTTTATGAGAATGAAGTGAGCCTAGTTATGACAATAACGACATAACCTGCCAGTCCAAACTTCTTACCTTTTTCTGATTTACAATGGTAAGTTTGTAATAGTAATGTTTTCTAATTTGAGTGGAATACAAGCAGTGTTGTGAAAGTTACTTCAAAAAAGTAATTAGTTACTAATAACTAATTATATCATTAAAGTTGTATTTATACTAAATTAATGAGTATGCATGAGACACTTTCTGGAATTCTCTGAAAAAACTAAAGTTTCTGTAAAATTAAAGTTTCTGGAAATAGGGTGCAACTCTTACTGTGCTTCGTGCATGTGAGTGGGCTTGACAAACCACCTGCAGGTGACACACTCTTTCCCTCTCTATATGGACCAGACACCCCATGCTTCTTGGAAACATTGTATAATTCTGAGTGTGCTCCACACAGGTGAGTGTGCTTGACAAACCATCTAGGACACCATTTCTTCTCTTCCCTTGCACCAGACACTTTCTTATCAATACTCTACGTTTCTGGAAAAACATTGTGTATTTTTTAGTGTGCTTTATGCAGGTGAGTGAGCTTGACAAAAAACCTGTAGAAGATACACTCTTCTCTTAACATGCTCGAAGAGACAGAAAAGAATAATAACGTATACTTGCCATAACATATAATATATGCTGGTAATTATTTAAAGCACTTCCTCGCTTGTAAATTGCTTTGGATAAAAGCTCCTGCTAATTACTTTGACTAAAAAGTAATTTAATTACTCATAAACAGTAGATTGCATAGACAATATAAATTAAACTTTTAATTATTATTATTTTTTAATTACTCTGCAGTGGGTAGCGCTATCGCCTCACAGCATGAAGGTCGCTGGTCGGAGCCTCGGCTGTGTCAGTTGGCATTTCTGTGTGGAGTTTGCATGGGTTTCCTCCAGGTGCTCCGGTTTCCCCCACAAGTCCAAAGACATATGCTATGGGTGAATTGAATAAGCTAAATTGGCCATAGTGTATGTGTGTGAATGCAAGAGAGTATGGATGTTTGTTAGTGCTGGGTTGCGGCTGGAAGGGCATCTGCTGCGCAAAATATATGCTGGATGAGTTGGTGGTTTATTCCACTGTGCCGACCCCTGATTAATAAAGGGACTAAGGGACTCTGCAAAAAAAGTTAACAATACAGTGTGCATCAAAACATAAAACATTTCAAAACAATGACACCATATTTCATGCATACAATATATTGTCATTGATTAATTTCTTGCTTGATTGGTAAATGTAAACCTTAGTTGAAAAATATAATTAATTTGCTAAGTACATTTGTATAACACATAAAACATAATTACTCTCCTTTTCTTAATTGATTTGTAAAGAACTGTTGAATTTATTTACATTTAGTCATTTAGCAGACACTTTTATCCAAAGTGAGTACTAAATGTTTACAGTGTTTAAGAAAATGACATTATAAGCGACTGTAATCCCTTACTTTTTTATCCCATTTTTTCTTCAGTAAATTGGTAATTACAATTACTAGTTATTTTGTAACTAATACACCCAACACTGTTTACAAGCTTGCTGCCATTTGTTTTAATAATTAGATTTAATAACCATTTATTACTTGATGTTTTTTAGTTTTTTTTTTAAGTTGGCCAAAACAATAATGGCAGACATGTTACATGCTTGTTCACATTTAGTTTACATTTTCCAGTAAACATTTTTATTTGTATCATACTTCCAAGAAGCCACATACACAGCAAAACTTTAGATTCAACAGAACCGAGGAGGGATGCTGATGCACAAGTCATGTTAAGATGGTCATTCAGCAAATATCTGCAAGTTATCAAACAGAGATGGTGAGAAAAGTGGACACTCAGAAGCAGTGTTTAAAAATGTGCTGCATTTTTGACATTTTGCTTTGATCTAGTAAGTTGAACGCACCTGACTTGTAATTACTACTTGTCAACTGGTAACAGATTTACTATTATTGGGAGATGCCAGAGTAATACTAATGTAGGAAAAGTAACAGCTAACTTGGACCACGTGTGTGTTGGATAACCAATCACATTACAGCCTTAGCATCCACTGACTCTGTGTCATTGACTCAGTGGTTATTGTGCCATACACTGAACTACTAGTCCCAAAATTGTGTGTGACTTCTCTAAAAAAACATTGAAAAGATTTTCTGGTGTAAACTTTGATAAAATTCAATGACTTTTTATAATAATTACTAATACTAATGTAAAAGATAATGGTGAGCTTTGTGTTTGTGTGTATTATCATTTTAAATATTGTATTTTTTAACTAATTAGTTTGACATGTTGTTTTTAGTCTAATGTAATGATATTCATATATTCATAAGGCAATTGTATTATTTCACTGTTCATAAAGAGAGAAAAAGTAGGAAAGAGCAATGGACATACAGAGAGAGAGAGAGAGAGAGGGAGAGAGAGAGAGAGAGAGAGAGAGAGAGAGAGAGAGAGAGAGAGAGAGAGAGAGAGAAACAGATGGTAATTTTGAATTTGGGTCTATGTATGTATGTCTTAGAGAAAGGGAGCCTCTTATTCTCTCTCAGCAGGAGCTTGGCCTAAACTTCGGCCTAGTCTCGTCTGCCCAGCGGGAGACTTTCCTGAGCTGTCTGCCCAAGGGAGGGGCACCTGCCCCTGCCACAAACTCTGCAGCACAGGCAGGGAAAGCATGAGGATGGAAAGACACTCGGGATTCCAGGAACAGGAACATGTGTTGGATTTATGAAGCACACAGGTAACACAAAACGATGCAGTGAAAAACACACAGCTATTTTTCCCCCATCTGTACCTCTGAGGTCTGAGCTTTTTGTTGCCTCCTTCAAAATGAGAGGTTTCTTTTTGACTCAGTCGCAGTGGTTATTGTTGGACACTTTAACTATACCAGCTCTTTGTGACTACCAATATAAACTGACAGCTTATGGATTTGCTGCCCTCCCTCATGGCAACATTTTCCACTGTTTGGGTTCTTTGGATACAAGCATATGTTTAAAGTTTATTACGTGGTCAATCACTCAGACCCTCTTGAGAGAGAACAACCGAGAGAGGGTCTGAGTTCAAGACTCCAAACTCCCCTATATAACTCTCCCTATATTCCCTGAAAGACTTCTCCATGTTAACTGCTATTAAATGAGTTGAGCTCATGTACAGCACAAATGAAGGTTAGTAGCATAAACATAAAGGGACAATTAGCCCAAATTATTCATTCATTCATTTTCATTTCGGCTTAGTCCCTTTATTAATCTGGGGTCGCCACAGCGGAATGAACCGCCAACTTATCCAGCATATGTTTTACGCAGCGGATGCCCTTCCAGCTGCAACCCATCTCTGGGAAACATCCATACACACCCATTCACACTCATGCACTACGGACAATTTAGCTTACCCAATTCACCTGTACCACATGTCTTTGGACTTGTGGGGGAATCCAGAGCACCCGGAGGAAACCCACGCCAACACAGGGAGAACATGCAAACTCCACACAGAAAGGCCAACTGACCCAGCCGAAGCTCGAACCAGCGATCAGCGACCTTCTTGCTGTGAGGCGAACGTGCTACCCACTGCGCCACTGTGAGGCCTAGCCCAAATTAAAGGATTTTCATTTTAAAAAGTATTATTGTTTACTAACTCTATGCTTAAACCAAACCTGTTCATTTTTCTTGAGAACAAAAAAAAGATATTTTAAAGAATGTTGGATACCAATAGCCATTGACCATTGAATTTTTATGTTTGTCAACGGTTACTGCCTGACTTGCATCATTTTTCAAAATACCACCTTTTGTGTTTTAACAGGAAAAAAAAAGAAAAACCATAAAGGTTTTGAACTACTTAGAGAACAGTAAATGGTGAGAGAATGAAAAAGTTCTCACATATAATGATTCAGGATATTTTAATTTTAAAGCAAAGGTTTTAAGGAGCATGATCAATGTGCATTAACAAATTTCAGGATCTTTCTCACACAAAGTGTATAGCTTCAGTTGACTTTTCATATAGTGCATTCGTCATATAGGGTACTTTTTATGGCACCATTTTAGAAATGAAAAGTATAAATAATCATTTTACTTCTTTGGAACAAAGACTTGCTTCTTAAAATACTAAGTAAACAGTACACGGTTGTAAAAACATGGCACTGAGTAAATGGTCATCTATCATTTTATATTAAATAACTGACACATTAAATACACTGCAAAATGTTTTTTTGACAGGATCTACCCAAGTGCAGTTTAGATAAATAGAACAAACTGAAGCAGCAACTCTATATTGTCACGCGATAGCACATCATTTATGACTTTCAGCAGCTTGATCACACCGTGAGGCAGGAACATACTGTATATTACTCCTTCAACATGCTCTGATGTTTCTTAGGTAAATGGAAACACATGGCAATGGAAAATGAAAAAAGGTGCACACATCAGGTCATCATGTTGTTCCATGTTACAGTAGATGACGTTCTTCCAAACTATGTTATAGATGCTAGAGGGATATGTTAAAATAAACTAGAGCATCAAGGCTATTTAATACTGAATAATGTTTTGAAATCAAACAAACAAAATAAATACATTCAAAAGTAGATTTTGATAATTTATGTATGCAGATCATCATATTTAGATGTGAATTAGTGAGTTGTTGATTTTTCATGTTTTATCTTAAAAACAGACACTTGTCTAGAAGAATACAAGGTCCCAAATAGATCCCCAAAGAGTTAAAGGCCCCATGACACATACACTCACAGAGACATCTACAATCTTCACTGTTCTTTGTCAAACAACATTTGTTCATGTGCGTCACAGAGCAGCAGGCAACCACAAACCAATACAGCGCTGCCTTACACACATATAAACACACATGTATTGTAGAGCTTTTCAAACTGAAGGATCATCTGGGTAGGCTGTACTTCTCAATAATGATGCTATTAAGTCACCATCAACATTAGTGGGTCAAGTGCAAAAAAGCTGATACAGACTCAATACGGCTCATATTATCCAATGAAAACACTGTCACATCCAAGCGCTGCAGCGCAATACACACACACCCCATGCAAGACCCACAAAAAAGTAAATGCTAGCAAAAGCATAGTCCGGGCCAGTGCAGACACATAAATAAATGCTTCCTGAATGAAAACCATATTTCAGTTTATTTCATTTGCTCAGTGTTGAATCTCAATCTTCCCCTCTTTTCTCTGTTTTTCTCATTAATTCTTATTCATTGTTTTTTTCTAATGCCCTTATGCACTCTTTCATTTCCTCTCTCATCATTTTCATTCTTAAAACACACTCATCTGCTATTGTAATAAGCTCATGACTTCTTTGGAGTGTTACATATCTGCAGTGTCATTTAGGCAGTGGGGTTCTTCGGGTCAGGAGAACTTGCAAAACATTCCAAATGATTCACTCGGATCACCCATTATTGTGCTGTTCTTATATAGAAAAAAATCTTTATTGATCATTTTATGTTATACGCACCTCACATTTCATTTATAGATTCTTTCAGCCAAGCTTTCTTGTGCAAAGCAATGCATTAATTAATAGTAAAACATAACCAATATAATACAGGTACACTAAAACAACAACAAAATCTTCAAAAACATATTTTGAAGGGTCCAGGTTTGGTGCAATTTCTCAAATACATTATGATTTTTAGAACATGTGCATTGAAATGTCCATAATTGACATTGTTCATTAACATGCATAGAATATGGGAAAATATATAGTTTAAAAGATGTGCTACTGGATCTCAGTTTACTTTTATGAGTGGTTTATAATTCTGTGTTTTGTTTAAAATAGAATAATTTATTAAAAAAAGAAAGAAAAAAAGCCAAATAAGTCAAGACTGTAAATGATTGGTTGGCTAAGGTATTTTAATTGAATACAACAAGGTACCTTATTGAGAACATAATGTCCGATTGGAGATTCTGTATCCTGGCTTCATGACAGAAGTAATTTATCCTCCACAACAGAGCAAACTCTGACACGTCCTTTAGCTTTGAGCCAAATCTATACTGTGTAATTTTTCCTCTGCACTTAAACTAATAAACCAATTTCAAAGTTCACACCTGTTGTTAGAGTATCCTGGGGCAATTCATAAATCCTAACAAAGCCTGTTTTCTCCCTTTCAAGTTGTCCTTATAAACAGATGTTTCACACATTTTAGTTCTGTACTATTTAATCTCAGTTTGACCAGACTCAGTTTGCCTCAGTTTAATCTCTCTCTTTTTTTTTTTTTTACTTCAAAGAGTTCATCACTTAGTGTTACATTTTGGTGTCCAGAGATCTTAAAGACAAACATGAAAATCTAAACTTTTTTGAAATTTTGTTGAACACAAAACAAGATATTCTTCAAAATGTTGGGAAAAAAGCACTATGGAAGTCAATGGCTGTCTTTTTCCCCCTCAACATTCTTCAGCATATCTTCCTTTGTGTTCAACAGAACAAAGAACTCAAACAGGTCTGGAACAAGTGGAGGATAAGTAAATGATGACAGAATATTAATTATTAGGTGAACTATCCCAAACACATTATGATGCTCAGATAATTATATATAATATAATATATATATATATATATATATATATATATATATATATAATCCAAAAGGCAGAACACACACACCATCAATAGCCTACATTAGAGAGTATTGCTATTTTTGCTCAGCACATGTGAAAAGCTATAATCTTTAAGCCCTTTAGCACCAAAATGACTAATCAGTTAAGTAAAATAACTATCCACAGTCATGGTCATAGGCTGCATAATTTGGTGGACAAAACAAAAACATCTCTAATTATTGTTCAGAGCTGCCCTTTTGGCAAAGTGGAGCAGCTGCGCTTATTGTCTTCCTGCTGGTCCGCCTGCGCTTGCCTGTCAGGAGTGTGTAGAAGAACGGATTCACACATGAGTTTCCATAAGTCAATCCTGTGAGGATGCGATTAATGGTCACCTGTGTCCCAACTGGCACCACACGCAGAACCTCAGGCTGGTACAACGGTAGAAGCTGCCAGATCCAAAAGGGAAGGAAACAAGCCCAGAATGTCAGCACAATCCCCAGGATAAGGAGCAGGACTTTCGGGCGAGGTGTACGGGGTGGGTAGGCATTACCCCCTCCAGCCCAAGCTGGTTGAGTCTGAGATACCCAGTAGAGTCTCCCCAAAGCTGCATACAAAGCTCCAATTGCCAGTCCTGGGCCTAGGATACTGGTGCAGAAGAGGACACTGAGGTAGGCTTTGGAACTCTGCTCATCCCAGGCAGGAACACACAACTTTCCTTCATGATTCTCTCCATCTTCAAGGTGCAAAGTAATCATCATGGGCAAGCTGAGAGCAATGGCAAAGCCCCAGGCCAAAGCGACTCTTAAAAGTCCAGAGGATGGTGTGGATGTGGTTGCCAATGGATCAGCCACAGCTCGATACCGATCTAGACTCATGGCAGTGAGGGTGAAGATGCTTGCGTGCATTGTGAGCAAGTCCAGACTGAGTAGGAGCCGACAGCCAAGTTCACCGAATGCCCAGTCAGATGCCAGACTGTCATACACAATGAAGGGGGCAGTGGACAGGTACACCAAATCTGCTAAAGCCAGACTCAGAACCTGCAGATGAAGAGAGGAAGAGGAGGAGGAAGATGTGGGAGAGGAAGATGGAGAGAAAGAGGGAGAGAAAGAAGAGGGGGAAGAACCGAGGCAGGAGGGACTGTAACAACATGTAGGGGCAGTATGCCGCCTTCTTGACATCCTGCGGCGGCGAAGGAGAAGTACTAGGGTGTACAAGTTGCCCACAATACCCAACAGAGAAAGGAGAGATAGGAAAAAGCAGAAGAGCGCAGTGGAAGCTACACTTGGGGATGGGGAGAGAGAGGGTGAGGATGAAGGAAGGGAAAGGTTAGTGAAAAAGGGGAAGGTGTATGAAGGTGAAGGGGAAGAGAAGAGGGAAGTAGAGCCAGATATATCCATTTGTCCTGGAGAGCAAGAGTCCCAAAATGAGTAACCTTCCGATGAAATGAGGAAGCCAATGGCAACGAGTGTTTTGAATGAACTACTGTATCCAGGACATCAGGGGATCCTCATTAGAATGGGAGATCTGAGAGTGGTTTAATATAGGTAGAAGAAGGGAAACAAGAGAAAAGGAAATAGTGATTTTATAAACTTTTGTTAACTTTGGGCTTGTGCAAGTTATGTAACACTGATATTAAATAATTTGAACTATTTCACACAAAAGTTCCCATAAAAATAAACTAGTCATAAGATGAATTAATAAGCTTCCATATAATTAGGACAATATTTCAGCAAGAAACAACTATTCTGAAATCTGAGGGTTAAAAAAAATCTTAATACAGAGGAATGTGCCATTAAAGTGGTCTACTTTAAAGTGCTTAGCAATGCAGATTACTGTAACATTACATTTTTACCCTAATACATTTTTGGTTATTGCCAAAACACCCATGCAACTAATGATGTGTGATACAGAGTCACAAATACCAAAACACAAAAAGCTGTCAGGATTAATTAAGCCAGAATCTAGTGTATAAATTTATTAGCTTCACACCTAAAATTACCCCCTCAAACAAATTTCCGAAATGCTGGGGTATTGAATAGACAAGGTGAACCCCTTACTTTGCCTAGGCCCTTTAGGTTTTTTAATAGTTACGCAGCCGACGTCATCTGAGGGAATTCTATTTTTCATCATCATGACGGGTGTGAAGATCAAAGCCCTGCCGGGGGTCGCACGAACATTTACGGGAAAGAATGTAGGTGGCACATGGTGACCCTTAGCGAGACAGGTTACGAGCACTGGCACTGGCAGTACCCCGCCGTGGCCATTACCCCATTATAGGGTGCTTTAAATAACACTTTCTTAACAGACTCACAAATCTGTTTATTTAAATGTTAGCCTACCACAAGACAATTTAATAATAAAATAGTAAGCTACATGAAGCTTTAAAAATACGCAAACTAAAACTTACAACAGCAACAACAACAACAACAACAATAATAATAATAATAATAATAATAATAATAATAATAATAATAATAATAATAATCATCATCATCATCATCATCGTTTATTATTATTATTATTATTATTATTAATAATAATAATAATAATAATAATAATAATAACAATAATAACAATAATTTTATTATTATTATTATTATTATTATTATTATTATTATTATCATTATTATTATTATACTAGTCAAATGAGTTTCAACGTTTACATTTTAGATAAGGTTGTAGGCTAATTTATTGTTTTCATTATATAAAATTGTCGAACAGGTATGCAATGAATTATGGAGAATGGGAGACCGGTATAACACGGAGTGAGTTGTAACATATTTTAACCGGCTAGAAATGAGCTCCATCATTCATGATGTGACAGCAGAAGTGGTAAAATAAATATATAATGGTGTTACAGGAGAAAAAATATTTTGAGGTAAGAAAGTGTGATTTTATGTTAAATAAAGAATTTAATACAGTCAAATCATATTTGTACAATTTGAAATAGACGCATCCACACGTGTGCTTCGCTTTTTTTGTGTTTTTTAAAAGAAAATTAATAATAATTAAATATCGAAGCTAACCAGTTGAAAGACTGTCCATAATTCTGTAAAGAACAAAATGCGACAGGCCACATGACATAAACGCACTTACAATAATCTTGTTTTACATTTCTGAGTAGGCTATAATGTGTATTTATTTTGTTTGTTTTATTTGCCGATTTGCTAAGAGAGAGTGTTTTTGCTCAATAATACCATAATAAATCCATAAAGCCACCAGATCAGTGTTTTCAATATTGCAGTCTCAAATATTCTTATCAATTTATTTTATCTATTTGTCGTAGATTTCTACTGATTTAATATTCATAGGGAATATCAATCAGTTTGAGACACATAATGCAAAAAGAAAAAAAGGCTAACAGATGTTAAAGTCGCAGACACCAATCTTCCCCTTTATTTCTTAATTCACGCAAATGTCTACGGGTGTAGCATGTAAAACAATGGCATGCTCAAGACAGTTCTTGTCTCGTCAGCTAAATATTTCAAATAAACAGAAATATTTCAGATTAAGAGATAGATAAATATAGGCTACGGCGTAGCGTTATATATAATAATTTGTTTAGGCCATTTGTCCTTTTCATTTCTGACGAACCAACGAACAAATGTGTATTGATTAATACAGGCATAGTGGATGCGATGAACAAAATTGTTTTAATCCAAAAATTGCCTTACCCTTAACTGAGTATTCAGAGATAGCATGTTCCATAAATCGACCTTTATCCACACTTCAAATCACGAGACAGTGACGAAAATCCCAGTGTCGAATATTCTAATTGAACTGCGTCTTAATAAGTAATAAATCAAGACGCCCAGCGAGATGTTAAATGTTCCTCAGAGGACAGACTTAAAGAAACTTAGGACGGTGTAGAATATCTCTCAGTCAGAACCAGTCCACTCCTCTCACTCATATGTTGTCAGAAGCAAATGAAGGGAGGAAAGAGAAGAGGCTGTGCTGAAAGACTGGAGAAAGAAAGGTGTCTTTAGTAAAGACCCACATTATTATGAATGGCCTTTGAGGGAGACAATTGATCTTCATTGGCAGAGGGTTGAATGTAATTTGATGTAGTCTCTTACCCTGAATGATATTCTTTGTGGTCTTATCATGAACTTCTCTCTTGTGATTAGATACCTTTAGCCCATTTTTAACAAACGTCTTTACGAGCAAAAAGTCTGTGCTTTAGGGCAGTATTTACAAGTGCCAAAAGCAATACAGTCAGTATACCATAGAAAAAACACTTGTAAATGTCAGAGAACAATATTTATGCCCACCATCCATCAAAGTTATTTGGGTTCAGCAGCGTGCGGGGAATATTTCAGGTCGTATTTATTGGAGAACTGTAAGGATTACAACAACAAACATGAAAAGGTACATAAAAGGATTCAGTTCTACAGGTATGCCCAAAGGACAAATGAACATGTTATAAAACCTATTAATTGTGGCTGGACTGAATCATGCATGAAAAATGTTGGAAGAAATTTTGATGCGCATCACAATCCAAACCACAGCTGAGGCAGTGAAAACCATTTAATCACTAGAAATATGTTATCGCTCCCTAACGACCATACAGGAATACATAACCATTAATGGAAAGAAAACGTTTCAGTGGAAAGACATTTTCACCTCCTTAGTCATGCAAAAGTTAAAATGATGCATGGTATGGATGTCTTGCATATCTTTTTGAGGTTTTTTTTTTATATCAGGCTAAATATGCAGTCCATCAGAAGCACAGGATAATTAAATGACAGACACACACACACACACACACACACACACACACACACACACAC
>CAIGQW010018594.1:19386-47694 GCA_903798125.1 Danio choprae
GTGTGTGTGTGTGTGTGTGTGTGTGTGTGTGTGTGTGTGTGTGTGAAAGGAGTAATATGTTCAAATTCACAACATTTATGTTTTACCACTTCTGAAAAAATTACTGTTGCATGTGGCCATGAAAGAGGATTTGTGAATGGCAGTGAAGCACTTGGTGCACTATTCGACAACTTTAGTCACACTAATGTTCAAAAACAGACTTTCAAAACAAAGATTTAACTTTTTATGCCATCTACATCTTATACATCGTATACAGTACATCATGTTTATTAAAGGTATAGTTCACCCCAAATTAAAATCTACTCATTATTTTCTCACCCTCAAGTGGTTTCAAACTTAAATATTTTAAAATATCTTCCTTTGTGTTTAACAGAAGAAAGAAAGTTCACAGTTTAAAACAGAATGAGTAAATGATGACAAAATATTTGTTCTGCAATCATTTTTGTTTAATTTGTTTATTATATCTAGGCTAGATTGTGTGTATAGGTTTATTTTCAACTTTTTCATTTTCATTGGAATTTACTGTATCCAGCTGTCCCACTGAAAATGTTGCTCACTTATTTTACAAATGTCCCATTTGTTCAATCTTTTTGAATTAATATGTTTGCTTTGTGTATTATTTTTATGATTTCTCTTTATAATAATATATAATATTTAATAAAATATTATAAATATATATATATTACTTATATACATATATATTATATATATATATATATTACTTATATACATAATGTACTTTTGAGGATTTTTTTTGTCAAGAATGTAGTTTTAGATTGCAACTATGCAGTTTATTTATAAAAAATAGTGCCTATTTTAAAATATTTATAATTTCCGAGAAACAACGCGTCGACGGCTATTAGCTTGCCATACTGAGTAGACCAAAGACGGTTAACGTTGTCAATCCACAAGTTGGCGACAGGACCGCATAATAAGCCCTTAGATGATTAAAACAGGGTAATTTCTAACTACAGCTTATCAAATCATTATACTGGTAAGTGATATTCTAAGTCGATCTCTCTTTTTGTATGTTGTAGTGCTGTATTTATACCATATAACTGTAGTGTATTGAGTGTGAGATGGGACTGGTATATCAGTAATGTGTGTTGCGTTGGCAGATAGAAAGAAGAAATGCCTGCATGTGTTTAGCGGTTTTCCTTATCGCAAACACAAAAGCAACTGATAGTGACTGCACTGTTTTTATCGGGGTTAATTGTTATGACATCCCGACTGCAACAGTGAAATACTGTAGACTGTAATAGACTGTAATACTGTAAGGAGATATCTCTGTAGACGGATGGCATTTCATGTCACGTTCAGCCTTATAATCTTAAAATGTCAGCAAAATCACCTGTTTAGTCATCACTTTAGACATTACACTAGAAATTCACTCAAACACTAGCACTAAAATTACATTGTTGAATTAGTAACGGCTTCTGCCGTTCTGACGTCAGCTGCAGATTTGAATGAATGGCGGAAGAAAGTAGTTCGTAATAATATGGTTTTTAGACTCTCCGTGTTTGATTTTCTTTTTTATATACAAGATTGTGCCGTCGAACTGTTGTATAAACGCAATATCACACTTGTAGCAGTGCGATATGGCTGTATATTATATATATTCATTCATTCATTTTCATTTCGGCTTAGTCCCTTTATTAATCTGGGGTCGCCACAGCGGAATGAACCGCCAACTTAACCAGCATATGTTATACGCAGCGGATGCCCTTCCAGCTGCAACCCATCTCTGGGAAACATCCATACACACCCATTCACACACATACACTACGGACAATTTAGCGTACCCAATTCACCTATACCGCATGTCTTTGGACTTGTGGGGGAAACCGGAGCACCCGGAGGAAACCTACGCCAACACAGGGAGAACCACACAGAAACGCCAACTGACCCAGCCGAGGCTTGAACCAGCGACCTTCTTGTTGTGAGGCGAATGTGCTATCCACTGCACCACGGTGAGGCCCTATATATATATATATATATATATTGTATGGCCCTATCATACAATAAAACAAAAAAAAAGTCATAACGTATAAAATAACTTAACAAAAATAATCAACATAACGTTGCTTTTGTGGTTTACACTGAAGATCTTTTTTTAATTATTATTAAACCTCCTGTTAATTATTGGAAATTTTTATATCCATATACGCCCATGTAAATATACTAAATGTAAGCCATCTAATAAGGGAGAGCGGCGACGAAAGTAACGTGGGACGAAAGTAACAAAGCGATTTTGTCGAAGCCCTGACAACATTTGATTTCCAGGCTATAACAGCACATTCAGCATGCAACCCTTGAAGGAGCTGCCAAATATCATGGGATCATGGGATCGTGTCCCGCAGTTAGCTCTAAACTTCTGTTTTTAAGTGCAAAAAGTAAATTATTGTAGTGGTTCTTTTTTTCTTATCACAAGTTATGATTCTCTTTTCTATGTGTCACACTAATGATCAATCTACAGGTTGCAATCTACAGTGCATTAACATCCTTGCGTTTGATATGTCTGAGTTTTTCAGTTTAAAAGTAAATCAGGTTTAAATGGCAAGAGTTCCTGTAGGGGCGAAAGTAACACTGTTATTTATGTCCCACTGCTAATAGCCATACCTTATTTTTCACTTCCACATTAGTTTTCAGTGTTTTGACTCATATGTTTTATAAGATTAATTAAATTTTTTCATTTAATGTTCTTTTCGGCTTAGTCCCTTTCATTAATCTGGGGTCGCCAAAGCAGAATGAATCGCCAACTTATCCAGCATATGTTTTACGCAGCGGATGCCCTTCCAGCTGCAACCCATCACTGGGAAACACCCATACACTTCCATTCACACACATACACTACGGACAATTTAGCTTGCCCAATTCACCTATACCGCATGTCTTTGGACTTGTGGGGGAAACCGGAGCACCCGAAGGAAACCCACGCGAACACGGGGAGAACATGCAAACTCCACACAGAAATGCCAACTGACCCAGCTGAGGCTCGAACCAGCAACCTTCTTGCTGTGAGGCGAGAGCGCTACCTACTGTGCCACCGTGCTGGCCTATAAGATTAATGCATATTGCCAATAATAATAAAAAATATTCAGAAATTATAGAAAATGTTAACATTTTGCATTGTTGGATTGCTTTTAAAACATTTGATGGAAGTGAAATTTAAAATGAAAATGCCGTTTAATTGTTTATTTTTTTGCAAAAAATAAAGGACAAAATATGTTTGCATTTAACATTAACAAGGTCATAGTCCGATATATTTAGAATAAACAACATTAAGCCAGTAAATCTAGCAAATATTGTTGTTACTTTTGACCCACCCGTGTGTTACTTTCGTCCCTGCTGATGGGGTCAAAAGTAACAATGGGCAACTTTTGTTTAAAGTGAAGTTATATTGGAGTTGTTCTACATTGATACAAAACAACAGCTGATTTTGATAGAGCACTGTTGTGAGTTAGTAACCACAGAAAAATATTTTTCTGCTAAAAACATTATCTTTTAAAATTAGGTTTTTATGAAAAGATTTACTTTCGTCCCCACTCTCCCCTAACAAGAAAGCTGATACTACTTTTGGATTTTGTGCTTTGTTTAATAGCCATTAATCATATATTTTTTCATTGAAATATTTCTTTTCTTTTCTTGTGTCCTCTTGTTTCCTCGGCAATCCCATTCCCCCCCTGTATGGTTTGTACTACAGATTATTATCTTTTTGATTTATATAGACATATTTATATAGGTTGTTGATGTTATTGTAGGCTAATGTGACTAATAAAATCATTGACAACGCAATTTGATCTGCCATGACTTGCTGCAAACTACGAGAGCCACGAAGTGACCGTCTTTACGGCTCCATTTTCAACTCCGCCCCGACTGTGCTCGTTGAGCGCCGTCTGGAGCCGTGGTTCAAGTCAAACGCACATATTATGCAACTGATGCTGTAAAGTCACATGACAGTGTGACGAATGCACTGCAGTACACCCTGAATACATTCACACATATTCATAACATTAAAATGTGAAGTATTTTTTTCGCAAAGAAATTATTTATTTTAAAAGTAGGCTACTGGTTATTCAATGTCAGATTGCTGATGACTCGTTTAACTTGTCTGGTACTGGTATGAATTAGTGTTTTGCACAAATTGTTTGACAAAATGATTCAGTCCCACGCTCAAAAGGAGAGTTCAGTGTTTAGTTTCTAAAACAGTCAAAGCTTTTGAATGCATTGGTTAATTACATGATCAATTTATTTCATTCCGTAACGAAGTATATTGAATGAATCAGTTGACTGAATAGAGTAGCTCATTCATCACTTCACTGAAAAAAAATATTCATTGGATTTAAAAAATAAATAAATAAAAGGTAAATGGTTGCAAACAATTTATATGGGCTGAATTTGAACAAACAAATTAAGTAAGACATTACTAAATTTAGTTTGTCCATATAAATTGTTTGCAACTAGTTACCTTAATTTTTTATTTTTATTTGTAAATCCAATAATTATTGTTTTAGCTAGATATAGTGGCATATTATATGGGATATTTTATTACATTATTCCTTTACATATGCAGATTTAGTTGAGAGGAGGGGGTGACAAAGCAAATGTGTACTTTTATAGGTACATTTGCAGTTTTCAAAACATGTATTAAGGCATACCAGGCCAGTAGATGACAATATCACATTTCAAGGGCCAAGGGGAAGGTGAATGGGTAGGGGTAGGTGGAGGGGAAGGGGTATAAAATAGAATTGGGAATGGGCCAGAGAGAGAGAAAGAGAAATTGACATCTTTCCTAAATATGTTTTACTGGACAAATAGTAAGCTTTTATTCTTTTACACAAAACATAATGTGCAAAAAGTAATATGCTATTTGTTTTGATGATGGTAGCTATTGATTTTTTCCCCCAATTTCAACTTCAAACTTCAAATTGTGTTCATTTGGAGTGTCTCCTACAGCAAGAACAAAAAGTAAACTCAGTGAATCTGACTGTCAGTTCAGCGTTTTATAGGTCTGGCAATCCAATGCACATCCAGTGGATCCAGTGGAGTTTGGCTTTTGTTCAGTTGGATGTTTGTTTTATTCCACAAGCACATGAACATGTGTTGAAAGGTAAATTTCCATGAGATTAAGCAATCGTGGTTCTAAGAGCTGATACTGAAAATATGCTCACTTTATTAGGCTGAAGTTCAATCTTATGAATTAAGTTATTTTCTAATCATATCTGACCACTCTCTCATACATACAAAGGCAAACAGTAATAACCAAACTGAGTTTGTGAGTTACCATGTCTCATATCTCCAATGGTATCTGGATGCAGATGCAATGTCAGACATGCAATGTCAGACACAATGCACTCAATGGAGCTAGTGATGTCACTGTGAGGGGTAAGGTTATAACTTAAACACATGCAGAAAATGTATCATGTAGGACACTTAGTTACATGTCCATTCTATATTTTTTCCATCTTAAATTCTATTATAGTGCATAATTATAGAACAAATTATAGTGACGAAGTTTGGAAATGTGCAGGGAGAGTCTGGTAAAGCTGCATTTCACAAAAACAGTCCAAATGTCCTAAAAATTTATTAGGCTGTATAAAAAAAATTAAATGAATAAATAATGCTAGTACAGGGTCATATTATAAATGGGACATTAAAGCTGTGAATAAACGTCGTTATTAAGGCCATTTTCATCTAATAAAACTTAAAACAGATCCATTTTATTGTAAAACCACACATTCTTTTTCTTTTAGAGGAACATTCATTCCCCTTTAAGGCAGTCACGGCATAACCATGTCCAGGTGAGTTTCCTTTTTTATATTTATATAACAAGACACATTTTTACAGTGAACCGTGTTAGCTGTCAAAATTTATACTGGGTCAGCAAGTAGCCACCTTCTTTGAAGGAAAATAGTGTTCAGTCTTTACACAAAGAAAATAGAAAGAGCTTGTTCTGTCTAATAAAATAGAAAGATCCTGCCCTCTAGTGGTTCATATAACATTTTCTGTAACATGAATACAAATGAGGCTGACTTTGATTTTATCTACATCATTTTAGTTGGTGTAAATGTGTACATATAGTTGAATTCATTTATTTTCAACTAATCCAAACCTTCCACATAATAATAGTAATTTATGGCTGTAAAACATAATCCAGTAATTCTACTATTAGCAGACCATAACCAAGTATTTTAGCAGTCATACATACAATATTAGAGGACTTTCTATAGCCAGCCACTTCTCTTCTCTATCAGCTTGCATGTCTCTGTCAGCGTTCGTCTCTTTCTCTTTCCGTGCCTGGAGAGTATTTTCCATCGATCAATCTCATTCTTTTTTTTTTCTTTTTCCCTTTTTGCTTCATCAAGCTAAAGAACAGGGGGCATTTCAAAATTAATCCTCTATTTTTGTTTCCACATACTCTTTTATATTTACTTGTATTACGTTCTACTGATGTATATTCCGTCATGTCATATCGACTTTTTATAAGCCTATTGTACTGCTTTGCAATGCCGTTGTTGTGAACGAAACATGATAATTTGACGTAATGCAACATTGCCACACCAAACTATTCAGATTTCTATTAGCCTACAAAACGTTCGACATGAAACGATCAAATAAAAAGGAAGAGTTAAACTGAAAGGATGCAGAGGGGGAGAGGATGCGAGGATGTTCACTGAAGTTTTCCCTGCCTGCTGGTGAGCGCGCGTGGAGCAGAGCATGCGCCCACGCAACACTTTAACGCGCCGCAAAGCTTTTTAACGTGACGAATTCTCTGAGAAGGGACGATTTGTATTTGACTTCCTCTTTAATATTAATTGAACCGAAAACATTTTTTTTAGGAAGAACATGGACATGGAATAGACATCACGTTTATGTGGACTATATTTTGATGGCATTTGTGCACGAGCGGTAAGTGTTATTTTTGTTTTTCAAACTTAAGATTCCACTTCCAGTGCTTTTCTTATTATTTAAAATGATATTTGACCATATACTATAGTGGTAAGTCGACATGTAGTTCTTTAAATAGAATTAAACTCGATGTTTGTTTGGTAACAGGTGAATACATTAGAAAAGAAAAGAAAAAGAAAAAGCTGTTTAACTATGGATTTGTTTTGGTATTCTTTTGAGGTGTTGGGTGTAAAACTGGTTAAAACTCGTTTGTTGCCGAGTTGACCTGGACCAGGTCAAGGTGAAGGGCATTTTTATCAGGCCTCATTCACATCATCTGATAACTTATCAGCAAAACAAAATTGTCAAGCTTATAATAACTTTCATTGATTATATCAAAAATATTGTGATATTCCGTTGCTTGCGCTAAAAAGAGTTTTAATCCATGAACATCAACAACTAAATGTATAAATAAATATATAATTAACCAAACAATAGATGTTGGAGATTGGCTTGTATTCAAATATGATATATAATAATGCAATAATAAATAATGAAAAATACTTATCTACTAATACATTCATTTAAAAAAAAGCTAAAGCTGCACTTTTGACATTATTAGTTTACACGAACTGACAAATGAGTATTGTTAACTAAGATGAAGAAAGATAAATATAATAAATGCTCTTTTTGTCTTGGTAATTGTTATGAACCAATTGAGCTTTATTGTAAAGCATTACCAATATATATTGTAACTATGTCTGATAATTGTAAAATCTGAATCTGTACGCTGAGAACGTTTTTGGTTTAAAAATTAGAAATGAAAAGTTGCAAAATAAAAAACAAAAAAAACAAAATTGAGCAAATTGTACCAATAATTACAAAGAGTATTTGGGTATAACACTAAATTGAACATGAACAGTAGAAAAAACTACATTTTTGAAAAATTGTGTTTAAATAGTAGATGGTATGCTGTACTCTTTGATATTTATCAAAAAATAATCCAATAGTCTTTAAGTCTAATAACATAACATGGCATTTCTGTTTAGAGTGTTTTTCTTAATTAATTAATGCTACAAAGTAAAAAAAATCGTATAAATACCCGCATGAACATATTAGTAAACCACCCAAAATAAGCCATTTCACACATTTCCAACCTTTTTTGATTTAAGATCAATATTGTCCTCCTTTAGTGCCACTGCAAAGAGGATTTTCATTTCATTTCATTTCTCTCTCCTTCATCTGCTGCAGTTTACAATATTATCAGTTTGTAACTGAGTGAGATTATCTTCAAGGTCATTACTACGAATCAGTGCTTTCTTTCATTTTTGGACTTCTATCAAGAGAGAGAAAAGTAGTTTTTCAGTTAAAATGATGATATAGCAACATCACGATCCCGTCCATTAAGAGAATTGGTGCTTGAGGATATGTAGCGATGTGAAAATGAACACTTAAAACTAAACGCTTTCAGACTAAAGGATTACTTCTTCATCTCCCATCCTCCTCCTTAATATGCTAGGATCGAGACAGAATCTGAACCGATAGCGTGAGAGAGTGATCTGCTTTAGCCTATTTAATCTATCCAAAATGATTATTTTGTAGCAGATAGTTATTATGTATTAATTGTGGTGTCTTTGATCAAGTCTTTGATAAGATGTGTCTACAAACTATTTTATTATTTTTACTATTTTATTGTGAAAGCAGGAGAAATCCTGATAGAAACAGATAAAAAAATAACAATTAGATGAAAAGATGTATGCGTTATTTCACACCAGCGATTAATCTCCAAGAATGCAAGAGGCAGAGCTGTAGGAGGTTACAGAGAAAATTAAAGCCGAGATATTTGAGATGAATAACATTGGGGAAAAAATATTTCCATTAAAACTTGCTTGAGGAGACTCGGAAAGAATATAAGATAGATTTGTTGATAGGGCATGATGTTATTCATCAGAAAAAATAAATAAATAAACCACAATCAGATCTATATGCAATGATTATATGCTACAACAGTTTGTTACGGTCCTTGAATTTCACTCTGCTTGTCTATGTTTGACCGGTCTAGACAGTCAGTTTATTGTATTTCAAATATAGACAGTATACGTTTTCTTATAGATAAGTTACTTGCAATGCAAAGCAAAATATTTGAATGCAATATAAAGCATTGACTTTTTAAACTCCTGAATGTTTGGCTTTCTGAGTGAATATACACAAAGTGTGTACACAGTATTAAGTTAATTCTCATTCACTTTAAAAAAGCTAAAGGTTAGGTTAAAAGCACAATAAAATACACAAGTTCACAATGTTGCTTACATTTGTAAATGTAAAGAGTTGGGAATGAAATTGCATATGTATCAGAAAATTAGGTCTGTGGATTGAAACAGCATCTCTTGTTACACTAGTGCAACTCATCCAGGCCTGTCCTGCTTAGGCATGGCTTGGAAAGGAATTATGTATATTATTGTATTTGTTTATAATATTGTGACATGAACGTTTCCATAGGTAATTGGAGTGGACTTTGCACTTTGTTACTATTGCAAATATTTACACTATCAAACATAAATGTAACACACAGTTGAAAGTTTACAAAAAAAGTGAATCCTTCTAATTGAATTAATCTACTGAAAAATATTGTTCTAAAAATTATTTTAACAGGCAGCACGGTGGCGCAGTGGATAGCACAATCGCCTCACAGCAAGAAGGTCGCTGGTTCAAGCCCCGGTTGGGTCAGTTGGCATTTCTGTGTGGAGTTTGCATGTTCTCCCCGTGTTTGCGTGGGTTTCCTCTGGGTGCTCCGGTTTCCTCCGCAAGTCCAAAGACATGCGGTATAGGTGAATTGGGTAGGCTAAATTGTCTGTAGTGTATGTGTGTGAATGGGTGTGTGTGGATGTTTCCTAGTGATGGGTTGCAGCTGGAAGGGCATCCGAAAAAAAAAGAAAATGAATGAATGAATGAATGATTTCAACAGATATTTTCTTTTGTCTTTATCTTATAATACAGTTTCATAAACGGCGATTATTAAACCTTCAATTTTATACACATAGGATAATAATGAACTATAATTAATTCTTAGCAAGACTCACAGCAATATCACTGTATCCGATAAGAATTATTTTATTTTATAACTGATGTATTGCTTCTTTAGACTGATGGAATTAGGGATGGGCAATACCTTTTTTTATTTGCAACTATACAATAAATTGGGCAGCACGGTGGCGCAGTGGGTAGCACAATCGCCTCACAGCAAGAAGGTCACTGGTTTGAGCCTCGGCTGGGTCAGTTGGCATTTCTGGGTGGAGTTTACATGTTCTCCCCGTGTTTGCGTGGTTTTCCTCCGGGTGCTCCGGTTTCCCCCACAAGTCCAAAGACATGCAGTATAGGTGAATTGGGTAAATTGTCCATAGTGTATGTGTGTGAATGGATGTTTCCCAGTGATGGGTTGCAGCTGGAAGGGCATCTGCTGCGTAAAACATATGCTGGAAAAGTTGGCGGTTCATTCCGCTGTGGCGACCCCAGATTAATAAAGGGACTAAGCCGAAAAGAAAATGAATGAATGAATGAATAAGCCGAAAAGAAAATGAATGAATATACAATAAAAGTTCAGCAATACTGTTACAGATACCTTCTCAAAACTTGTATGCATTTAAAAAGATGATTAAACATACATGAATTTTCTTAAATATAATATTGTGTAAAAACTCTTTAATTAATTTTAATATATTTCTGAAAACAAGACACTATTTTTTACTAGAAAATTCCCCTTGATTTAAGAGTTTAAAGTTTCTTTGTATAGTCTCTTCTTGTGTGTATTGCCTATTCTTGTTGAATTGCTAAACGCCTCCTCATTTGTATGTTACTTTGGATAAAAGCATCAAAAAATATATATATAAATAAAACACAAATAAGCACCTGAGAGCAAACTTGAATGGCCTCTTTGTGTGACAGGCTTGCTAGCCACCTAAATGAGCTTACTCTTGTTCTGCCCAATAAACATTACTCAAACCAAATGCATGTACCACCCACCATTAAAAAACAAACAAACAGCGTAGTGGAGTAATCATGGTCTCCCAAGTCAAAGGGCTCATATAACTGATTTATTTTGCCAGTGGTTGAGTTTATAATACATTTAGTTCAGATATATTATTACTCGTCTGCTCTTAAATATATATTGTCAAGTATAAACCAGGCTTAAAAGCATGTGATGCCCTGCCAGTTGACTTAGCCATGACTCAGACAACTGATACACTGTAAAAAAGTTTATGACAAAAAGTCAAGACAACAAATGTTTTTATGATGTTTAAACTTATTTTAACAAGTTTATCAGGTTTTAACTTTTTTTTTTAATTTATATTATACACGTATAGAGCTGTCTTTTTGTGAAGAGAGGCACGCAGACTTAATGCATATAAAACATATAATGACTACACAAACTGTATGTAGATTATATTCCTATAGATAGTTAATAAATATTTAGGCTATATATGCAGTTAAAGACTGTTATATTCCTCTCATTTAAAGTGTGTTCTGCACAATAGTGAGACTATTGAGCTGTTTATTAAATTAATCTAAATCAAATCGCAAATCCAATTGAAATCGCAAGAGCAGCCAGAAAAATCACAAAAATTTTTCCTCCCCCAAAATCACACATCCCTAGTTGGAAGTCACCTGTCCTGTATGATACTGACCTTATGAAATGTAACTTCACAGACATGTGCAACCAAGGTTGTGAGACCACAGGGTGTCTCATGTGTCATTGAAGGATTCAGAACGGCGCTCACAAGTGCCATTTAGGTGGCATTTTACACAGGGCCTTTGCCAGCCCATGTTTCCTTTCCTTGTCAACCTGTGTTCATGTTCCTGTTGTTCCACCATGTAATCCCTTCACTAACTTAACATGCATAAGCTTTCTCTTATCCTAATAAATGTGTGATAAACATACTCATACACTTTTGTTAGTTGGCTATGATTAGACAGTTATCATGGGTTATAAGTAGCTTTCACATAAAAGAGCCAAGAGCCAAGGTGACCGATTTTATTACAATTAAAGGGTTAAAAAAAGTCTGTAGTAACCTATCCACATATTCCCTATCCCCCATGATGCTTTGTGTTAATTATGGGAGTAACTTCCATTAAATTGTAAACAATCAGCAGTGTAAAAAAAACCTGCAGTTTATACATCCAATATTTAAAATTCACCTATTAGAATTAACAATTTCAACAGACTATGAATAACCCCCCGAAAAGTGAAAAAAAAAATCATACTGGAGCAATATTATAGACATTCTGAAATATTACATTACTGGAGGGAATAAAAAAGAGTGCTTAATAAAAAAAATACTGTGTTTTGTGCTGGAGGAACAAAACACAGTAAACTCAAAAGACCATTTGCCACAGATATGCTTGTGATACTAAAGTCACATTAAATAGGAGTAATGTTATTTTCATTACGGATTAAAATAAAGCGCACAACCAAACACACCTGTCACTTAGTTTTCACAGTGTGTATATGGATTATTTGTTTCTCAGCCTTGATTTGTTTCAGTTTTTATTTTAATGGAAGTTCCCCAGGCATTCACTAACATATAATTTGCAACCTATATTTTGAAATGCAATAGTCATGGGAAAAGGTAAAAGGTGGGAAAAGGTAAATAGACTAGAAATTGGTTCAGTTAGCAAAAATCGTGTTCTATAAATTCAGTCGATGTAAGTTCTGTCAGTGCAGGCTAATCTACAGCAACAACAGGCAGTTTCAAACAAATTCAGCACTCCCACGTATATCTAAGGTAACACAACACTTTAGAAGCTCTTGGGGTTCAAGTGTTGCTGTCTCAGCAGCAACAGACTACAGTGTGGAAATCATGGAGAAGTGAAGTGAATGAGGAGCATGATATTGTGTGCGTGAGAGAGTTTGGAAGGATGAGGGATGTGGCATATCACAATATTAAAAAACACAGGAATTAAAATTGTGTTTAAAGATCTCTATTGTAATTTAGATGTATTCCAGGATGTTGACATAATATTGCTTTACACACAAATCAAACACAAATTTTACCTTCCATCCAGTGTGTTGCCCTTCAAGAATGTAAAATGCAAAGCAGAGTGTCCGCTGAGAACTGCCCCCTAATCCATGCAAGAAGCGTTCATTGCCAAGGTTTTCAACTGACAGAAACATCCAGCTCACAGGACTGAGCCTTGAGACAAGAGCATACCGCTTCTTCCACATGTCTAGGGTCCACAGACACCTTTATCATATAAAAAGGATTTCCCCTGGTTGTGTGTTGTGTTATGTGACACTGTGGCAGGGTTTATGTGTGGGGTGACAGTACTGGGCTGAATAGAAGAACCTGATATATGCATGCTTTACTCCTGAAAGCAAACCGTAGGTAATTCGGTGTTTGAGAAGGATGGAGATGTTTAAGTATGTGTCCTTGAGGTCTAACCAGTCCTCGGGCTGAATTTGAGAAAAGATAGCTTTTAGACTAGAGTGAACATTCTGAACTGGTATGTCTTCAGCCTCCAGTTTAACTGCTTCAAACCTAGAATGTGACGCAACCCCCATCCTTCTTTGGAAGAATGAATTACTGGCTGTAAATGCCAGATTCTCTCTTGTGAGGAGGGAAAGTTTATACAAAAACTATTTTGTAAACCTTTTCCTCTATGAACAAGATCCATTGAGACACATTTGGCAGAAGTTTCCACACTGCCACATTATCCTCTAAGTGAACCAGTTTCTCAATGCAGGTCTCTGGTATTACTAGAAGAGCTGAATTGCTGCCCTTGAGCAATGGTTTCACTAACTGGGAATTGCCTTGCCCCAGGATAGAGTACCCTGTAAAGGAGCAAAGGAGTACCCTGCTAACAACAAGGAGGGTTCAACAATGATGGCTTACTCCCAATCACTATCATCGAGTGAATATTTTGACTCGTCTGGAATTGCTTCTCCCCAGTATGGTTGACAGACAAATACTCTAAGGAGCACAGAGGAAGCGTGGAAAGACAACTGCTCCCCTTGTCGTGTACTGCTCTCAAAAAGCCTGATGCCTTTTACTGGATGGCTTTTACTTAGAGTGCCTACCCAATTCCTGATATTTCTGCAGGGCATTTGAGTATTCTGGAGTCATTTCTTTGGCAGCCTAAAGAGACAGATTGGTAGCCCAGCGCAGCTGTTTTACTGCCTTCAGGTTCACTTTCTCACACTCCGTCACTTCTTCAAATCCTTTTAACCCTAAAAACAAGGGTGTCGTCGACTAGAATTGGAGGCGGAGGGGTGGTCAGGTGCACGTATAACAGACTTAATGCATGATACATAAAACACTGGATGGACGCAATGCAGAGAGCAAGGTAAATAAAGTCGCACCGCAGCAGGATTAAGAACCTTGAGAATAGTAAAAGGACCAATAAATTAGGGACCTAGTTTATGAGACTGAGAAGTTAGGTGGTGAGTGGATAACCAGACTTTCTGCAGCAAGTGATCTCACAAAATTTGAGTAATGTAAAGCATAACGTTTTCCGAGTGTGTTGACATCGCTTGATATAGGCCTGAACTGAGGGAACAGATGCTTCAGTCTTTTGTCAAGAAAACAGAAGGGGTTGGTAGACTAGACAACAATGAAAAGGGGAAACCCTGTCGATGATGTAGGAGGCGAGTTATGTGCGTATTCAGCCCACCCCAACTGTTTGCTCAAGGAAGAAGGATTCTGCACTCGTAAAATGCAAGGAAGATGGCAGAGACTTTGATTGATATGTTCAGGTTGCCCATTAGTTTGTGGGTGGAAACCTGATGACAGATGGGCAGTAGCCCCAATCTGTCAACAGAATTCCCTCCAGAAATGAGAGATGAATTGGGAACCCCTGTCAGAAACAATGTTTAAGGTAGGGCCATGGATCTTAAAGACATGATTAAAGAGCTTGGAAACTGGAACAAAGTGGGCAGATTTAGAAAAGGGACTACAGTAAGAATAACAGTATTCCCAGCTGAGGACAGTAACCCAGTAATGAAATCTAAGGCGATTTGCGACCAGGGGCAGGATGGAATGGGTTGCGGTCAAAGAAACCTTTGGGGAGGGGAATTGTTAGGTTTAGACTGTGCACATACAAGGAAAGACAAGACATGAGCAAGGGTATCACATGCCATAACTGGCTACCAGAAATGCTGACGAATAGCGGCTTGGGTGCCCTTGACACACGGATGGGCTACCAATTTGTAGGCATGAGCCCAACGAAGTACTGCCAGATGTACAGATCTTGGAATGAATAGTCTATTTTCAGGGCACATGCAAGGAATAGTTACATGGGTAAAAGCTTACTTAACTGTACATTCGATGCCCGAGCACGCAGCTCTGCATCAGGAAGTTTATCGATCAAGGAGTCCTCGGATGTGCTAAATTGATGTTATAAAGCATCTGGTTTGATGTTCTTTGAGCCTGGATGATACAAAATAGTGAAGTTAAATTGCCCAAAGAATAGTGTCTACAGGGATTAGGCCTCTTAGCCGTATAGATATATGCTAAATTGCGGTAGTCAGTCCAAACCTCAGATGGAACGGTAGCCCCTTCTAGCCAATGATGCCGAAAAAAGGTGATGGAGTCAGCATGGAATAAACATTTCTCAGCTTTTACGAAAAGCCGAAATCTCCAGGTTCATCCTGTAACACTGAAACAGAAGACACAGCAGGAACAGCAAAAACAAGACATTCAACATGACAGCTGAGACTCCAAGACATAACGGCCCCATCAGGCCAGACAATATGGGGGGTTTGTTTAGAGAGCCAGGAATGGCCCAATACTAATGGGAAAATAGCAGAGTTAAATATATGAAATTGAATAGTATTTTGATGATTTCCAGAGAGCCTCACAGTGGCGCAGTGGGTAGCACGTTCGCCTCACAGCAAGAAGGTCGCTGGTCGCTGGTTCGAGCCTCGCCAGTTGGCGTTTCTGTGTGGAGTTTGCATGTTCTCCCTGTGTTGGCGTGGGTTTCCTCCGGGTGCTCCGGTTTCCCCCACAAGTCCAAAGACATGCGGTATAGGTGAATTGGGTAAGCTAAATTGTCCGTAGTGTATGAGTGTGATTGGGTGTGTATGGATGTTTCCCAGAGATGGGTTGCAGCTGGAAGGGCATCCGCTGCGTAAAACATATCCTGGATAAGTTGGCGGTTCATTCCGCTGTGGCGACCCCAGATTAATAAAGGGACTAAGCCGAAATGAAAATGAATGAATGAATGAATGATTTCCAGAGATGTTGAGATTCACTAATAAGGGGGAAAACCTGGGGCAGATTGTCAATCTCAGTACAGGGGAAGCTGTGATGCAATGCCCATGGCTCATCAACAAAATTCCCCTCAGCCACGGAGTGAAAATGAAAGCCTCACAGGTGATGGAGAACCCACCATAGCACAGGAGAGCAAGAAGAACAGTGCGACTCTTGAGAGAGAGAGGGTTGAATTGACCACACTCGTCAGTATCCCCTGGTCTGCTGGCAAACTTGTCTCCTTCACTGGGCATCTTGCAGCACAGTACATACACAACCTTTCCATCAGGCAGCGATGACGATCCACAGCAGAAAGATGCCACCCACCCTGTCGTACAGGTTTGGAAACAGCGGAAGATGGGACTGATACAGGCTGAAAGACAGTTATGAATGAGATTAGGAATGAGACCTTTGGATTGGTGACACATCTCCATGCACTTATCCATTCGGATAGCACAATCTACCAGTGAGTCCAAGTAGGTGGGGAGTTCCTGAGAGAGGAGCTCCTTCTTATGCTCTGGGTAGGCCATTAAGAACCTGGATAACATAATCCCCACCAATTTTCTACCTTGTCAAAGAGCTGCAAACTGTCAAGAAGCCTCTTGTCCAAGAGCAAATCTGTCGAACACCTTCAATATCTTCTCCTTAAAACGAACATAATGCAAACAACACTCAGACTCAGACTACTGTATGGAAGTTCCCCAGTACCTGGCCTGACCAGTGAGAAGGAGATGACATGTTGTTGATGCGGGGTTCAGAACTATGCAAACTCTTGATGCCAGCTAGCATCAATGGACAGAGTTGCTGTAACTGGCTGGTGAGCTTTGTGACCTGTGTTGTGAGGCTATCTGATGGTTGATAGTTCCTGTTCCTGTCGCATGGCTGATAGTTCCTGGCGGCCAAGAAACATGTCCTGGTGCTTGAGTGCGATTAAGGTTCCCTCCGCTGAGTCCATGTTATGGTCAGTTTATTTTGTCAAGACAGAATAGCAGGAGAACAAAAGAAGTGGGTAAACAATGTTTATTATAAATCAAAGAGTCAAATAACTGAAAGGTAACTGAAAAGACGAACGCAGAACTGGATCTCCAAACAAACACAAAAGTCCACCCGCTTGGCCTGGACAGAGATGAAGGCTGGAGAATGCTGTTAGCCCACCACAGCAACACTGGCTGAATCATGGGATCCGTGGAGAGCCCCCGAGTTCAGAGAGCTGGCAGTCTGGGCAGAGTATAGGTGCAGCACTTCACAAAAAAACATCAAACTCTTCACAATACATACAGTACAGGACAGGACTGGAACAAGAAGTGAGGCGAAGCAGAGCAATACATCTTAGCATCAATAAACATACAACAATAAACTGACAAGAAAGCCAAGGGACATATAGGGACGCCAATAAGAGTAAAACTGGAACAGGTGTCCTGCTAACAGCTCAGAGTAGGGCACAGAGGGAAAAACAAAAAGTAGATTAAACCTGATTCAGGGCAGAAATCATACCTTTTTCCTTAAGTAGATATTTATGAATTATCACAATTAACAATGTTTCCATCCACCTATTCTCATGTGCAATTTGGATCAATTTTTGAGCATAAAAATTCTTAATGGAAAAGCCAAGTACCATGAGAGGAAACTATTCAATCATTTCACAGATCATCAGCGCAACATCATGTAATGTTATTGTTGTTGTTTTTTTATTCACTCACTTTCAATTGCAATTTCTTTATAACAAATAACTTAAACACAAATCTGCCTCTGCAAACTGAAATAGTCTCTTTCAGTCCAGGTTTGCATGTTTTCACCACTCTTCTACTGCAAGTCATAACTGGTAGTTTAGTGTCCAGTAAAGGTGCAGCTGGGCCAACTGCATGAGTATTTGAATGCTCAGTCTCAGACAGAGCGTGTTCCTTTTCTTTCTGAGGTTCTGCATGGATTGTAGCATCTGGTTGCAATGGTATTGCTTGCAAATGTTTTCTGTTCCTTCGCAGGACAGCTCCATTTTGAGTTTGCACCATGTACAATCTTGGTTCTGGTGTTTTGTTCAGCACAACTGCTGGTGTTTTTCAGTGTCTTTCACTGTCCAGCTTAAGAAGGACCTTCTTGCCATGATGTAACTCTGCAAGGCAATGCGCAAGCCAAGTGTCTCCTGTCCTAAAATAACTTATAAGACACCTTTGCAGCTTTATGCTTCCTTTCCTATGCTTTAAGATTGTTGGGTTGAGGTTGATATTTTTTCTGAGGCAGGTTGGTTCTAATCTGCTGACCAGTCTTTAATTGTGCAGGGCTAAGTTCAGGTTACACCAAATTGACATCTTTGCCCTCTGACAACACTTGGCAATGCCCTGATTTCCTTCATGTATTCAGCTTAACACCTCCTCCCTCATTGACTCAGGAATGACTATTCTGTCCTGACAAATCCATTGACAAAAGACAAAGAAGCCCTGGCTGTATGATAGTTGCTCAGGGGGAAAGGTATATGTTTTGGCTAATCCTTGCTGAGAAAGCTTATCACTGCCTAAAGATCTGCATATCTCTCTGTGGCCTCCCTAATGGAATCAAGCTTGGATTGTGACTTAGATGCGACAACATTTCCACTTCCTGCTTTGCTACTGTTCAGACATCTTTGCCTACTGCTCCGCTCTTTTATATATTTTATACTCTAATTTTAACTTAAGCCTATCAGCACAGTGCTCAAACGACACAGCTTGAAGATCAGCATCGAATCAACAAACTTTCTGGAATACAACTTTACTAACAAGATTGCAATTATCAACTAAACAACCTCCCGCTACCACCAGCTTACATTCCTGAGACGGGAAAACACAGACGGCTGTGACAACTTGCCTTGCCTTACCTTGCCTTGCCTTGCCAGAACATGCACTGCTTTCGCTTTAAAGTGCACATTAGTAAATGCTAATTTATGGCACTAGTGGTTTATGATTTGTTTGCAGGCAAAATTCCTCCAAACCGTAGAAGGTAATGGCCAAAACACTAGCATGCCAACGCTCCTGCCAAGCTTTCCTTTTCAATTTGGGAGTACCTGCACCCTGCTTCAGTCAAAGTTCTGGAGCAGAATGTGACTGCATGTGTTACATCACCATGGTCTTGAAGCAGAGGTCATACATTCGAGCTCTGTTTCTACTTTTAGCAATCAAAGAAAGGGAATTCTACAAGTGATGTATAGACTATAAGGAGTAACATCTGACTTTAGCTCAATCTTCACTGGTTTACAGTTAAGCAAGCCAATGTCTCCATAGACGTCATCTTGGTTTGTAATTTCATTCACTCTCTGTACTAGGTCCATCTTACAAGCAGTAACGCAGCTGAACAAATTGTTGGCAAACGGGCTGTCCATGATGAAACACCCAAATTTAAAACTTTACCCATTTCTTTCTACCCATGTGCAGTCAACAATCTGTTTTCTCTCTTCACCTTTTTCCTATTTCGGTGAACCCAAAAAGTGCTTTGAGCTTTTGTAATGTCCGTGCTGTACGTTGCTCAAATCAGCGGCCACTCCACCGCTATCATTTCACACCGATCTGCAGTCCCTATGACAACTCTGTCCCATATTTGTTCCTCTTTGCTCATGCCAAACTCGCAGTTTTCAACCAGTTCATAAAGATATCTCATAAAAGCCTCAATAGTCTCTCCCGATCTCTGTGTATGCTGATGAAAACTGGCCCTCTCATAAATAACATTCCTCCTGGGCACGAAATGTTCATTTAATTTGCCAACAATAGCTTTGGCAAACATGAATGATCCAAATATCGCTTTTGCATCCTTGCCCTTTGCACACAGCAAAGAGTTCTTGTTCAGTTCTTGTTCAGGTTGTTCAGAACCGCTGGACCCATGCAGACCAGGTAGCAGGCTGCACAAATTCAAAGGCCTCTATTGGGTTGAACTTAGACATTATTAGTTCTAAAACAGGGTGAACTTGCTTTTGGGTTTAATGTACAATTTGACACCATGTCATGAAAGGAAACTATTAAATCGTTTTACAGACTGCTTTTATTTAACAGATCGCGTGAATTGTGTACTTGCATGAACTCTCTTATCAACTACCTGGTTACAAAAGGTGCACATTATTGCATTACAATCAAAATCAGAAAAGTTAGGTTTTTAGTAGGGCTGCACGATTAATCGAAAAAAGATTATGATCTCGAGTCGACCCCACACACCATCTTAATCCAGCATCTCTACGATTCAGCCAATTATATTTTCAAGTTCAGGAGAGAAGCATAAAGGCAGTTGCACAAGTCTTCACATTGTTTTATATACATTGCTCAGCAACGTTGATGCCTCCAAATGCCGTTGAAAGAGTCACATTTATAAGGAATAATTCACCCAAAAATGTCAATTCTGCCTTCATGTAATGATGTATTCGCGATTTCACACGTGAGCTAACCGTGAGCTGTTACCACTGAGAAGAAACGTGTGAATGCTGTCTACTTTAGTGAACAGAACCTGCATAGGCTGTGAATAACAGGTAATAAAGTTATAAATAACATTCAGTTTATTGCACAGAGTGATCTTTTGGGAGCCGCGCAGAAAGTATGATTTGCATATATGTTTTTTTTTTCCTCAGAATAACGGCGGCCATAAATGAGTGCACTCGGCAGTAAAAGTGAAACCCAAAGTGCGCAAATATTGCATTTTAGAGTTATGATTACGACAAGCATTTAATATCTTTTTTTTCTTTAATAGCGAGCACAGAGTGTTGTGCATGAGAATAAAGGTTTATTAGTGTCATCTACTCTAGTCTATATAATGCTGAATATAATGCATATCGAATCTGATAATGACAAATGTTTCATTTTACAAGTGCAAAAAAAATGGTCCAATAACGTTGTCAATGACAGATTGCAAGCATATGTCTCAAACATAATAATTCAACTTAAGAATTATGAATAATTGTATTCTGATGTAATAACTTTACTTAAAATTAACAACCAGGACAAATTTAAATTCTATTCATGTCCATCATTCCAACTCTATACAAAATTAAATCAACATTAGACCTACACATAGGCCTAATATTATTATTGTTATTTTACCATATGTTTGAGAAATAATAATAATTGCCTACTCAGAAAAATCGTGATTTTTTTAAGCAAATAAAATCTTGATTCTCATTTTAGCCAGCATTGTGCAGCTCTAGTTATTAGTTACCATAAGTTTATTAGTTACTAATAACTTTAACTAATTTAACCACACACTAGAGCCTACATATACATTAAATCATAGGAGCTGCATATACATTGCTTCTGCTCCCACCAGAGCTCTTTCTCAACATGGTTCCCAACATGGTTCACCACCCTTCCAAATTTTTAAGTCTAGCAAATTTTGGAGGGTTTTGCCAAATCTGTTTGGCCACTATCTTGCCCTAAATTGCTTTTTTTGGGGAGCATTATGAGGCCAGGCAAGACATTGCGCTCTGACCCCTGTCTCTCTCTTTCCTAAAAAGGTGAATAACACAAGGCAGTACTCTCCTCGGACAGCTTGCCAAATATGCATATTCTATTCATTCACTTTTAACTGTGAACTTGTGAAGTGATGTTTTACAAACAAAATTTGGGAGAAGCACGTGCAGATGTTTTGTCAAGGCCAATTCATTGTTGACCATTGTTCTATTTGACAAGACCAATTCATTGCTGACAATACTACTATCCAATTAGCTTAAGACCGAACCCCTATAAATAACCAAGCATGTTCTAGCCCTTTGTGTGTGTGTGTGTGTGTGTGTGTGTGTGTGTGTGTGTGTGTGTGTGTGTGTGCGCACATGTGTGCGCATGTGTGCATTTGTCTGTTGGGGGTGTTGTATTTCTGAGTTTAGAGGCCTCTCCTCGGACAGCATGTCAAATATATAGGTGAAGGACAATGAAGGAGGGCCTCTCTAACCCTGTGCCAAGTGCGACAGGACCTCTGAATAAAAACCTGGACAGAAACTGCAGCCTCAGTCTCCTGTGAAGAAAAGAGAGGTGGCTGGTAACCCATGCAACACTGAAAAGGAGAGAGACCAGTAAAAGAGTTGGGCATAGAATTATGAGCATATTTGGCCCAGGTAAGCTGCTGGCTCTAGGAGGAGGGGTTGTGAGAGACCAGCCAAAGAAGCATCTGCTCTAGGACCTGATTGGCCCGCTCAGACTGCCCGTTGGTCTGAGGATGAAAGCCTGACAACAGATTGGTGGAAGCATCAATCTGCCAGCAGAACTCCCTCCAGAGATTGGAAACAAACTGGGGCCCCCTATCAGAAACCACATCCACTAGAAGGCCATGTATCTGGTCTACCACCACCAGTGCCATCTCCAGAGAGGAGCTTATTGAGAGGAATGAAGTGGACCGCCTTAGAAAAACTATCCACTGTGAGGACAACATAATTACCACTAGAAAGGGAAAGGCCTGTAATAAGATCCAGGGATATGTGGGACCAAGGGCGGGTGGGGATGGGAAGAGGTTTGGAGCAAACCAATGGAAGGATTGTTGGATGATTTATTCTAAGCACAGACCGAACAAGCAGCAACAAACAGACTGACCTCTCTAGCTATGTAAGGCCACCAAAACCGCTGATGGATAGATGGCAATGTCCTCCTCACTCCTGGGTGGCAAGTGAGTTTAAATGAGTGGCTCCACTGTAGGACAGAAAAACAAATCAATTTGGGAACAAACAACAGATTCGCTGGGCATTCCTCAGGCACCTTAGCTCCCTGAAGAGCCTCTCTGACCTGTGATTCAATGTCCCAGACAACTTAACCTCCAGCTTAATGTCCCAGCCAACTTAACCTCCAGCAGCTCCCTGTTACCTATATCGTAGTTCCGTTCGGCTGGGGACAGATGGTGGGAGAAGTAGGCACAGGGGTGCACCTTGCCATCTGCTGGGGACTGCACTGAAAGGACCACCTCAACCTGACCTCCGAGGCATCCACCTCCACAACAAACTGTCTCTCAGGATCTGGGAAAGAAAGAACAGGAGCTGAAGAAAAGGTCTTGAGCCTCTCAAAGGCAGCCTAAGCCTGAGAAGACCACTAAAACGGACTCCTTGTGGAGGTGAGAGTTGTCAAGGATGCAGCAATTTCACTATAGTTGCACACAAAATTACAATAAAAAATTTGAAAAGCCTAAGAAGCCCTGCAGAGCCTTGCAAGAATCAGGAGTCAGCCAATAAACAATGATTACCTTGCCTGGATCTATACGGGTCCAGCCTAGTGTGGAAGAAGCACTCCTCTGCCGTGATGTACAACTGGTTCTCCAGCAGGCATTGCAACACCTGTCTGACGTGCTGGATGTGTTTCTGGAGAGAATGGAAAAAGATCACTGTATCATCAAGGTACACAAATACAAACTTGTTCACCATATCTCTCAGCACCTCATTGAGCAGAGGTTATGAGGTCAGGGTAGACAATGCACTCGAAATGACATGAAACTGCAGCCCAAACCATCACTAATCCACCCCTAAGCTTCATTCTGGGCATGCAACAATCTGGGTGGTAATCTTCTTTGGGGCTTCTCCACACCATAACTCTCCTGGATGTGGGAAAAACAGTGAATGTGGACTCATCAGAGAACAATACATGTTTCACATTGTTCACAGCCTAAGATTTTTGCTGCTGGCACCATTGATATCGACGTTTGGCATTGGCACGAGTGACCAATAGTTTGGCTATAGCAGCCTGGCCATGTATATTGACCCTGTGGAGCTCCCGATGAACTGTTTTGCTGGAAACAGGAGAGTTGAGGTGCACAATTAACTCTGCAGTGAGTTGAGCAACATAGCTATTGATATAAACATAGCTATTGATATAATCACAACAAATACTACAAAATATTGTGAAGATGTTTTAAGTCAGCATTGTGCATCCCTAGCTTGTGCTCACACTTAGAGGTACTGTAAGATACTGTAAGATTGACAGATTGCATAGGGCCCTGGCAATTTAGGGGCTCTGAGGCAGGCTGTGCGGGGGCCCTAATACCACAACCCCCCAACCACTTCTCTTACATCGACAGCACCCTTAAACCCCATCCCGGCTCTTCACTTACGTCTTCGCCAGCACTACTACCCCCCACTACATCATCAGATAACCACACCATTACCACTCCCCCCCCCCCCCGCACACACACGTCCTGCTATCCAACTTTTTAAAAATTCCTAGCAATGCCACTGCTCACATTTGTGCATTCTGCATGTCATTCAGGGCCCTGTTATGCTCATAACAGTCTTTTTTTCTTTGCATAGAAGTAAATTGTTAAAATTTTGAAATACTGTTAACAAACATCTAAACACTGCCCAAGCTGCTGAGAGTGATGTTTATATTCATAAGTAAATATATTCTTTGTAATTATTCCACATACATCAGGGTCCAATGATAAAGAGATTGTTCTGAAGTCTATTGTGTAGAGATGCAGTGAGTGCTGATGTTATCTGTAGTTAATACTTTCTCATTACTGCGCTCAGATTAACATGAGTTAGTTTCCAGCCAGGCTTCAGCAGACTGACTGGATCACTGTAATCTCAAAGCATGCCTCTGGCAAACCTAGACTGAGAGAGACAGAAAAGACAGCAGATCAGAGAATGACAATGAGTGAGAGAGCAGCACATTGAGCCAGAGAGGGAAATGCAAAGAGAGACACAAATCGGCCATGTGAATGCATGGACATTTTGTGACCCCATTTTGTGGCAGAGGGGAATCAATGATGGTATGGATTAGTTGTGCAGTATGTGGGCTGTTGTATTACCGCATGTGTTCTGCTGCAGGTGGCATAGCATGCATTTACAGCATATACCAATACTAAATGCGCCCAATCAATGAGTTGGTTACAACAGCATTATCAGTTTTACACAAATACTTTTATGCAAACACTGTTTAAAAATGATCAAAAGTCATAAAACTGACTTTTCTTTTTCTAGATTTCTTCTCTGATATTGTTATGATTTAAGACTTTTGTTCTTTCAGCTGCTCAGAGAAATTAACATTGCATTTCTGCTGTGAATGGTTAAGTAGCATATTACTTGAAGGGGGTGTTCATAGGACTGACACCTTTATAATCATGACATCATGAATATGAATGAGATTTTCTGCATGCTTATGACAACTGTTATTAAGTGTCTATGTCAATGGCGTCATTTTAAATGCAACGTTGACATTGTTTGAGAGGTCTCTTGTACTTCACTAAGCGAAATACATCAAGACATGGTTTTATCTTTGTCATAAAACTTGACATTATTAAGACAACATAACTGGTCCTAAATCTGTCATAAACAGGATCATCATGTGACCATTATAATTGCCATGAATATTTTTCTGCTCTTTTTCACTTTTTTACAAAATGAATTTTGTTTAGTAAAAGAGTCAATGCTCTGTAAAATTATTTTATAACAGTATCGTTAATATGTAATGATATTTAATGTTACAAAGGTTTAATTAAAATCATATGAAAAGCACAACAATAATTACATTACATTTATTTCCTATTTGTTCTGTTGAAATCTCATATGAACTCATTTTGCAATAGATTTCTGAGGGCAGTAAATGAAATTGCATTCCCCAACCCTAACCCCACCCTCAAAAAATATATATCTCAAATTATTAAAAAATATATTGCAGGAACCAGAATTGTAGCTCAACGTGTGGGTTAAGTTTTTAAAAAGAAAAGGCTATGCAAGCTTCTGGATTTACAGTAAGAATAATTTTGGGTTTGACTGTATACAGAAGCGTATATAGCGCATCCATTACTTTACTTTACAAATTGCCATCTAAACATTTACATATTATTAAGTAATATTACTGATATAGATATAAAAATATATATATTTACATTCATAAATAAATAGATTTAATGATGGGGTCAAAAATCTGCAGAAATCTGTAGGGATTTCTGCAGGTGCATATTCCACGAGGGCCTATCTATTGTACTTTATAATCCTTTTGCAAGTTAATTTGGTTGAAACATTTGTTTACTCTAAACATGAAAATACAATAAAGCAATACACTAAGCATTTTTGGGTTATTTTACTCGTTAAAGTAATTTTTTGCAGCTAAGGTCAATATCTTGATAACTTAAATTGTGAATAAAGCTTTAGCAATAAATAGCAACAAATTTGATACAGTCATATATAAATATTCCCATTAGAGTGTGTGGTTTAGAACAAAACCTTTGCAAAAATGCTCTTGAAATGTTCCATACTGAAAATAAGTGACAAACCTACTACTTTCCACAATTGCGCCATTGATGCCAGCGTCATTGATGCGATCCTAGACCTGTGAAGAGATGATCCCAAGGTATCCTGGACCAGGTCGTATCCCGAGCTGATGCTGTGGTGGTCATGGAGGAATGGAGTGCATGAGACTGATTCCTGAAAGGCCACAGTGACAAACAAGTCTACGATTGATCCTGTGGGCCAGCCTGACCTCCCGCCGGTGCCCTACCACACCTGAAGCTTTTCCACGATGGACATCCAGCTTCTCCAGCCCCCAGCGCCTAGACTGCAGCTCCACACAGGAAGCTTGGCCAGAAGAATAATGATTGTGTCCAACAGAGCCTGGTTTCTCTCGACGTTTTTTCCCCTTCACTTCGTCAATTGGTGACGTTTTTTTTCCTCGCCACTGTTGCCACTGGCTTGCTCGGATCAGGACTTGTGGAGCTGCGCTTCGGTGGATTTGCTCTTTAGTGTTTGAACATTCAGCAGTGAAACTTAAACCACACTGAACTCAACTGAACTAAACTAAACTGAACTTCAACTCTAAAATCTGGACTTTACTAGAACATGTTAAGCTGCTTTAACACAATCTACATTGTAAGCTCTATATAAATAAACTTGAATTGAAATAAATAACTAACGAATGTTTTTTCCATTGAACTGTAAGTCATCTATGATATTTACCTAAATTGGAGTTTACAAAATGTGAGTCTGTGTTGTCAGTCCTGGGTTAAGTACATTTACTTTCACATACAGTAATGCCATGTGATGTAATAATAGCGTACATCTTTTGTTTCTCGATAAGATTATATCTGATTTCTGAAAACCTGAAACAGAGACTATGTGAGGGAGGAAGAGTTCGAAAGGTTATTCACTGTACGTAATGTTATTGAAATGATTTTCACAGAGACCTTAATCTCCTTCATAACACTTGAACATGGACATGTAATCTGGAAGAGAGAGAGAAAGACAAAGAAAGAGAATACAGGATGGATGAAGAGTCACGAATGCAATCTGAGCACAGGAGGGTCAGAGAAATATGAGAGAAAATAATACTGTGTTGTTAAAAACAGTGATATTTATTGACTTGTTAGATGTTTTTATAATAGTGAAAATGCTTATGGGCGATTCTGTAATTGCAGGCACATTTAATGTCTGGAGAAAAAAATCATTTCTCGTTTCTTGATTTCTTGTTGTCTGAATTAGGCAGTGTACCTATCTGTAATCAACATATATTTTTTATTTTAGTCAGTCATTTTCCTGATATTACAACATTAAATTGCATAAAATAACTTTTACTATATAAAAATGTGTCCATAAATCGACTTTTTAGTCAATTATCATACTTTACTATTGGACTGATGTAATTATGCCCCACAATTATGTGAGATCCAGGAATGATGTCACGTTACATCACTGATAATGTCTGAAGCATTATATTTAAAACATAAATAATAAAGCATTATACATAAATATTTAAAAAATATTTAGATCTGAAAAGTTCCTAAACCTTTAATAATTCCTAAAATGATTAAAAATGTTAACTATTATTAATAAGATACTGCAAAGAATTCCCTTTAATAAAGTAAGTTTCTTCCCTTAACTTATTTAAATGGACAATGAATCTCTAATTATAGAAGCTAGCATATACTGTCAGTACTATTTCAGTGTAACCCTTTTCCCATCCATTTTTTTAAATAAATACCCAGAAGTCATATGGAGTGTACGGGTTAAGCTGTTAACCTTGTTATGTAGTCAGAAGTTGATAGTTGTGTAACCTTTGAGCTGATTTGATTTTGCATAGATTTGGAAGATTTCCCGTTAATTGCAGAGCCCTGATATAAACGTGGTGCTGCTATGGCTCTCTGCCTGTAATTATTCCAGAATGTCTGCATATCGCACTGACCTTGGTCTTGTATCTCACACCTCTGAATGCTGCACATGCTGGAACGGATCAGGTCTGTTTGAGTAGCACTCCACTCTCATACGCAG
>CAIGQW010018594.1:67512-94082 GCA_903798125.1 Danio choprae
ATCACTAGTTAGTACTGAAAGATAATATACTTTGTATATGAGTAAGGAAGAGTCATGCATCTGTCACAGCCAAATTTATATATGAACTACAGGCACACCAGTCAACTGCTCTAAAATGAACAGTGACTTAATTCCATCTCGGTAGCACAGAGTAACGTTAGTCTTTATTTGATCCATTTGTGTATTTGTTTTTATTATATTCTATTTTGCATTGAAATATGACCTTATTTTTATTCTGAAATATATTTATAGATGCACTGGCAATATGTAAAGCAAACCACCATTACAATAAAATACATGTGAAATGGAACACAGATTGGGAAAGAGAGTGAGACAGACAGAACGAAAGATATACACTCTCATTCCTCCCATATTTGTTATGCGCAAGCACACACACTCAGACAGGTTCACCTCTTGTACATTTAAGTGATCTCATGTGAGAGGGATGGTATTGATGGGTAAGGTGTGCAACTATTATAGTGAAATCACACTCCCAAGCATCACACATTGTATGGGCAACTACATGTTTACGTATATATGGGCAGCAATTAAAAAAATCAATGACTGGTCTGAATATTGAAGTGCAAGTGCTGGATATGGCTCTGCATCATAAACATTATGCAGTGTGATTACTCTCATTTATAAATCATCAAAGAGGCCAAATTATCAAATTGCTTTAACTGTTACCTGCTGCAAGTGCCAACACACTTTTAGGGAAACACACCTAGGTGAATTGAAATTCATTACGATCACTCTGTGTTCTGTGGAAAAGAGCTGTGAAGCCCTCTGGGGAAATTTGAGGACTGGGACAATGGGCTGATGACAAAAAACAAGAGTTTGGCTAGTTCATACACATTCCCTTAGAGTTGCACAATCTCAGTCAGGAAACTTGGATGACTTTAATTGGTTTAACAAGTTCCTGCTTTCGAAATGAAATGAAAGGTTTTTTGAAACACCGATGGGTGAGGTCACTGTTGCTTCCGGTCAAGCAGGCTCCCACAGACTCCCAGCCTTCTTCATTGCCTGGATGTGACAACAGACAGAGCACTTTATTATAGAGGTAATTGGTCTGAATATAGATTTGCAGTGTAGTACTATACACAGTGCTCTTTTAATCAAGGACCCTTGTTTATCTAAACGATTCAGAATGTGAGTATGGCTTATGGGAATCTTTTCCTCCTTGCTGCACTCACGCAAAGTGTAAAGGTGGAAGAACACATGAAGAGATGTATTTCTGGGTCTTTACCCAAAAATGAAAATTGTGTTATTCGCTCGACATCATGTTTTAACAAACCTTTGGGACTTTTTTCTTCTGTACAAACACAAAAAAACAAATTTTGCAGAAGATTCATTTGCTATCTGCTGTTCTATTGCCAACTTTACATTGTAGGATCATTATTTATAACACTTATAAAGTCTCCTAAGTAAAAATAGGTAATGCATTAACTAACCTGAACTACGCAATAAACATTATGTTTTACTGCATTTATTAAATCAAAGAAATATCAGTTCTCAAAAGTCATTCCCACACTGCTTATATTAAAGAATATCTTATAAAGACTAGAGCTGCACTGATTATTTTGAAAAAAGTATTTGGCAAATTATCAATACAGTATAAAACACCCCAGTGAACAAAGGTGTCCTTGTTACTAATTGTAATTATACAATTAAGTACTGAGTAATGTTAACTGACGTACTTGCTTTATGATTAAAATCAGAGTTTGCTTTAGGGTTAGCCTGTAATTTGGCTGCTGGTAGTTATGCATCATTTAATTGTACTCATATAATAAGTACCGGCAACATGTAACAATAAAACTGTAAAAAACAAATTTGTACTAACAGCTTTTAAGACTGCATAAATACATAAAATAATAACAATAAAGCAATAATAATTGACTTCATGTTAATAAAATATTAAAAGTAATCTTATAATACATATTGTAATTTAATTAGCCTGTCTTATAAAGACATTAACATATAAACATAAACACATAAACATGTCTAATTAATAAAGTCATAATTTTAATGGTACAACAACTTGTCACCACTTTATAATAAGCATTAGTTCACATGACCTAACACAATACATCTACTGCATCGAAATAATCTAAGGATTAATTTACCCAAAGATTTACTCAATATTTACTCACCTTTTACACTCCCAAGTGATTCTAAACTTTTATGAGTTTCCTTTCTTACTGTTGATCCACAGTAGGACAAAAAAAATACTATAAGTCAATAATTATAACATTTCTTTCAAATATCTTTGTTTAACAAGAATAAAACTCATGATGGCAGAATTTTATTTTTGGGTGAACAAAAATGTCAACATGTTTTAAAATGTATTTATTAAAAATCAAAAGTTGTATCTGTTAACATTAGATATTGCACTGTAAACTACCATAAACAAATAGCTAGATTAAATTTTGATCTCTTTCACCTATACACAGTTAGTAGAATATGGATTTACACTTACAAAAATAGTGCCTTGATAGATAGATCACTTTGATAGTGCTTTTCATCCCAGGTCCCTTTCAATAAAAATGTCATGGGGTTAAGTAAGTTTTAGCTCTGCATTTAAAAGTGTTACTAGTTTCTAGATCAGCACCAGGGTACAATTCAATTCAATTCAAGTTTATTTATATAGCGCTTTTTACAATGTAGATTGTGTCAAAGCAGCTTAACAAGTTCAATTAAAGTCCACATTTTTGAGTTTAGTTCAGTTCAGTTTAGTTCAGTTCAGTGTGGCTTAAGTTCCACTGGTGAAAGTTCAAACACTGAAGAGCAAATCCACCGAAGCGCAGCTCCACAAATCCAAGCAGGCCAGTGGCAACAGTGGAGGAAAAAAAACTTCACCAATTGACGAAGTGAAGGGAAAAAAAAAACCTCGAGAGAAAGCAGGCTATGTTAGGCATGGTCATTTTTCTTCTGGCCAAGTGAAAGTGATGTAGAATGGCCTGTTTGACAGCATGTGTATCATGGATTCGAATATTCGGTCTGAATGGCCTGTTTCTCCCTGTAAGGTTATATGTGCAGACCTCATTTCCACTCTGCTTTCTGGCCTGGTTGTCACTTCAAGGATCCATCAAATTCAGAACATGCACATTGTCCCTCTATCCACTTCCTACACACATGAACTCAAAGCTCATACACACACACACACATACAGTACATACACGCGCATACTCACGTACACACACACACACGCACACACGCACGCACGCACGCACGCACACACACACACACAAATCTTATTTTTTGCATTAATGTAAAATGTCTGGGGGCTCACTGTGGCGCAGTGGGTAGCATGATTGCCTCACAGCAAGAAGGTCGCTGGTTCGAGCCTCGGCTGGGTCAGTTGGCATTTCTGTGTGGAGTTTGCATGTTCTCCCCATGTTGGCGTGGGTTTCCCCCGGGTGCTCCGGTTTCCCCTACAAGTCCAAAGACATACCAATTGGCCAATTGGGTAGCTAAATTGGCCGTAGTGTATGAGTGTTAATGAATGTGTATGGATGTTTCCCAGTGATGGGTTGCAGCTGGAAGGGCATCCACTGCGTAAAACATATGCTGGATAAGTTGGCGGTTCATTCCGCTGTGGCGACCCCAGATTAATAAAAGGACAAAGCTGAAAAGAAAATGAATGAATGAAAATGTATTACAGAAAAGTAGATGTTTTTAAAGAACTTTTTTGGATATCTCTAAAAAGATTAAAATACATAATCATTCAAAACTCAGAAAGACTACTAATAAAAAGCTTTTTTATCAGCAAGAATGCTGAGAATTGTTTTTGTCATAAGTGACAGTTGACACTTAAGATTTTCACTTCAAATAATACTGTTCTTTTAATTTTCTAATAGTAGTATGTTTATTATAGTAGTTTTGGAATAGTAGTATGCTGTTGTTTGACTGCGACGTCATAGCGTCACGTGTGGTTAGGACACAGTGTTAGAGAGAGAGTGGGAGGTATATATATATATAGAGGTTTAAAGTGAGCCTAAAGAGAAATAGCCTGAGCTGAATGCGGTCTTGATAACTTCACATGACGCATCTACAGCCTGCCTAAAATCTGCAGGAAATCTGTGGCAATTTCTTTTTATTTGCAAGCTCCTTTGATTTTTGTGGCATTTGCTTGATTTTTCTGAAAATCCTGTGATCGATGAATCGCAAGATCATGGAGGGACAGATAAATATTAAGCATAGTAAATTAATTAGTTAATAAATATAAGTTGGCGAGCAACTGCCATTATGGATGAACAGGAGATCTAACAGATAGCTCTCTGCAGCTACATTTGGTACGGTGTACATTTTAGGACATCTATTGAGGACAAAATAGCATTGTGTCTCTGACTGAAAGACTTCAAGTCTCGTACAATTAGGCATCAGATTCGGAGATATCAGAAATTAATACAGCATGTGTCATGTTGCCACGTCATTTTTTGTTGTTTTATTTACAGTAATATTGTCGTTACTTGTGTATGGGTAACTTTACTAGAATTTGCTTAGCACATAAGCTGGCTAGTTGCAATTTGGCTAACTTATTAAACATGCTTAAGTCTTGCCGAATACATGTTCTCCTCTGAATACAATTTAATTTAACATTCAATTTAAACAGTTGACATAAAATATATCAGGCGTGGTGAACCTCCGCCATCAGTGTTTAATGCCACTTGTTCTGAACTGCAACCATTTGCATGTGATGTCACATGGGGCATGGCACCGTGGCACTCCACATGATTCCGTTTTGTCATTGCCTTTTAGTCTGATGCCCAATTGTAGGAGACCTGACACCTGCTGTAATTTTTTCAAGCGCGATGTCGTTTTGTCTGATGTCTAAAGCCTTAAAGTCTGACGCATGACAGCATGTCCTTGTATGACAAAAATATTTAAATTATTGCAGAAAATAATGCAATATAAATATGTTTAATTTTTGCAGGTTACTTGATTCCTTTGTGTGGTACTAGAGGTACTCATATGAGGACTCCCAATGCAACTTTAATTACCCTAACAAACTAAAAGATGCTGAATGAAATTTGAATTTCATGGAATGAAAAAATATAGTTGTACTGCATGTTAGCTTGCTTATTTTGCTTACCTACATGATCTGGCTGAGATCTGTTGTTTAGTATGCAGGTTTGTATTTCTGTTTGGAGATGCTTGTTAAAACTAGGATTTATAAAACACTACGACATTGAACTCATTCATTCATTCATTTTCTTTTCGGCTTAGTCCCTTTATTAATCTGGGGTTGCCACAGCGGAATAAACCACCAACTTATCCAGCATATGTTTTACGCAGCGGATGCCCTTCCAGCTGCAACCCATCACTGGGAAACATCCATACACACTCATTCCCACTCATACACTATGGACAATTTCATTCATTCATTCATTTTCATTTCGGCTTAGTCCCTTTATTAATCTGGGGTCACCACTGCAGAATGAACCGCCAACTTATCCAGCATATGTTTTACGCAGCGGATGCCCTTCCAGCTGCAACCCATCACTGGGAAACATCCACACACTCTCATTCACACACATACACTACAGACAATTTAGCTTACCCAATTCACCTATAGCGCATGTTTTTGGACTTGTGGGGGAAACCGGAGCACCCGGAGGAAACCCACGCCAACACGGGGAAAACATGCAAACTCCACACAGAATCGCCAGCTGACCCAGCCAAGGCTTGAACCAGCGACCTTATTGCTGTGAGGCGATTGTGCTACCCACTGCGCCACCGTGCTGCCCACAACATTGAACTATGTTGATAAAAACTAAACTTGTGACATGATTGGCTATCAATACTTTTTGGAAACACAGCCCATCCTGACAAACAATGTTGGCTCAACATCCCTGAGCTTTTGATCTAGCAAGACAGGAAAAAGTTTAAAATAATTAAAAGTTTTTCTGGTGCTAAAATGTTTAAATGTGTATATGGGTGTATTTTTTATCAAGTCAGGGTTGTGCAGCCTATACACAGTCACACTCACATTTTCTCATCTGTGTGTTGTTGCCAAGGCTCTCAGTCAAACCATCCTTTAGTGTAACTGCAGTATTACATGTCACAAATCTGTAACCCTCTCCCTATTTCTCTCTTCAATGCTCTCTGTCTGTTGGTTTGTCTCTCCATTCCTTTGTGTTGCCCTATCTGTCCGATGTGATTGATGGACTGAATGATTGCCTCAGTGGCATCATAATGATAATGGTTATAATTCTATTAAGGGTAATGATCAGTCTCTCTGCTGTGCCTTTGCTGCTGTGCCTTTCATGAACAGTTACAGTGGTGTGGAAACACAGGGATATGTAGTTGTGTCTTGTTTGCCCACAATAATAATATTCTTCATTTAAAAAATGCATGATGTGTACTCGTGTTAAAAAAAATCTGTACACTTTTTCACACCACTGTACATCTCTCTCTCTTTCTCCCACACAGCGCTACAACCATGTCCAGGCCAGCGGGGGGCAGTATTAATGATGTCACCTGCTTCCTGTCCACGGGGGCGGGGCCTGGGTCACCAACCTCAGTGTTCTCTGCCTCCAGCCAAGCTGATTGGGCGGCTAAGAGACTCGTATGGGTGCCTTCAGAGAAACATGGGTTTGAGGTAAGGTTTCAACTGATCAAGTTTTTTTTTTTAGAGATATTTTAGAGAAGAAGGTCGCTAGTGGATGGCTAATATATGGCTTTTAGATATGTTTATAAATGTATATGATATTATGTTATTTAATTTAAAGTAATGTATTAGACATTCTGCAACAAGTATCCAATAGTTATTTGGCACAATTCTCATTTGAAGACAACAGGCTGATATGCATGCAAGGTGAACACATTAATTGTCTTATAATATGCATTTATTTTTACATAATTATCCCAATGACTCTCATATGATTTGTTCAGAGATACATTTTTTCCAAAACCCTCTCTGCATGATGCTCATCTGTTATGATTGGTCCGATGACCCAGTCTGTTGTGATTGGTCGATTGCATTCAGTGCGAAACGGAAAGAAACACCCAACAACCACCCAACCATGGTGCAGAGTATATGTGTAAGCCCTATGCATGAATCATTAAAGCAATGCAGTTAAACACCACCATATTGCTCTATTCTTAAGCATAACCACAAGTAGTAACAATGACATACATTCAGTAATAATAGACACAGTGGCTAAAGTTGAACCACTTTGAAATTGACTGAAATTTAATTATTTAATTATAATTATTGAGAACGGCTGAACAGTGGCCAGTATGTCAGCCTTGACAGTTTATTGGTTGGCCACAAAGACCTAAAAATGGCTTTCTGCTCTACTATTTAAATGATATTCAACAGTCTTTTAAATCAAATGTAAGATAACAATTCTGTTTTTATTTTTAATTTAAAGGAAATATTTTAGAATATTTTTGTTGTTTTTCAAAGGATAACAAAGAGGAATCAAAGAGGACAAAAACTTACTATAAAAGTTCCATAAATGTTGTCCATGTGACTCATGAGCTACATTCAGTACTCTTGTGATTATTGTACAATAAGTAAAAGGATCGATTTTTATGAGACGCAGACCGAAAGTAATGTAATTATTAAGCGAAAAGTCATTTAAAATCAAATTTGCACAAAATGCTATGCAAAGTTTGCTTCTTGCTTCTTTTGTGACCATGAAATTATTTATTCTTTCCGTTATGTGAAATACTGTAAAGGCAGATTTTAAACATTCTACTGGTGATCACATGACAAGTAACGCGAGTTACGTAATAATATTACTTTTCTAAGTAATGAGTAAAATAATGTATTACTTTTAAAAATAAAGTAAGGTTAAGGTTATACAGTGCGTTGATAATTTCAGAGCTCCTCTATTTAAAAAGAAGAAGAAACCCCTTCCCCCCCAGCAAGTTTTGAAAGCCAGGTAAGAAAAAAGCAATGCAAAAGTAACGCAAAAGTAACGTAACACATTATTTTCCATAAAAAGTAACACTACTAGTTACATTTTTGGAGAGCAATATTCTAATGCAATATTTCAAAGGTAACTTTCGCCAACACTGCTGTTGAGTAATTAGCACAATTAAAAACAACTAACTGCTATATAAAAACTCTTGACATTAGACTGTAATCTGCTGCTCAACTTTTGACTTTGTTTATGTTGTTCTTTTTCTAGTTAAAGTGTTAGATCTAAACAGCTACTTCAGAAACTTCTGTGCAGCCCGGCCCTCGAACAAACACGTTTGAGGGCTTTAGTGCTTTGATATGATGCTCTATGAATAGCGCAATACACTTGTTGAACCAGTGGTTGCTCAATGCTAGACATCACTGCCCTGCAAAATGAGGCCTCGTCATAGTGTCCCATGTAGAGAATGTGACTGACTGCCAGAGAGAACAGAGATGGAGATCTCAGCACTTCCTGTTGGAGGTCATGAAGGCGGCACTCTATACTCGCTCTTTCTCTGTGTCTCAGTATATCTATTTCTGTTTCTCAACCACTGACACACTCCCCCTCAGACTGTCCGTCTCCATCAAACATGAATGTATTCTCTGTTTCCTACAAAGTGAGTATGCATGTGTGAGAGTCAGTGCTGTGTAGAAGAACATTAGCCACCATTTTCAATCTCTGAAATGCAGAAACTGTGTTAATCTCACAGTGTTGTTTAAAACCAAAGTTTTTAAACACCAAAAAGTTCCTGCTGGGATTTAGCCATAGCAAGAGAATCTGGATTCATCTTTACTATGTCACTAACTCATTCAAGTCCCACCAGAAGACTAGTTGTACAGGAGAGGACAGGATCATATTTAGAATGATCCAGTGGGCAATTGGTTCAACATTGTAGATGTAATTGATCACCACTCAACAATGTAAGGATGTGTCTCAGCATAAACTTTAAACGTATTTAGACGAAAATGCCACTTTGCAGTGACCAAAACTCTTAACAGCAGAAAGAACCAAAAGTCAACACTAACCTTTGCCGGGGACAGGGAACTGGTCAAAAGTTTGCTTTAGTGTTGAAAGCAAGTTTAATTTATTTAGGTCCAATAGAAAACATTACTTTTGTTCATCTTCAGACTGGAAAAAGACTGAACCCAAAGTGTGTAAAGGCATTAGTGAAAGGTAGGGGAAGTGTCATGGTTTGGTGGTGTTTTCTGCAGCAGAATTTAAGCCCCTTATAAAGCAACATGGCAGAGTGAATGAAAATGTTAGTCAGAAGCTCCTTTGGCAACAAACACGTGGTTTCTTCCCTGCATTCATCACAAAATCAGCCAGCAATTTTCATGCAGGGCAATGAACCACACACAGCAAAATGGGCTAAGCTGTTGCTTAGTGGTGTAATGATACTGTATACTCAAGTCATTATTCGATACCTATCTTGATAATGCACTCGTGATACGATATTATCTCATATGCTAATACTGTATATGCAATATAAAAATAGAGTTTAATAATAGTATTATTATTATTTCTCAGACATAAAAAAAAAACAATCATAACACTATAATATGTAGACCTACTGTTGGTTACAATGCTAAATTTTGTGTAGACTTGGGGTGTTGGACTTGAATAGACTTTAAATTGGTCCTCAATGCGCAGGACAGTGATGACAATTCTGAAGATTAATTAATTATGCGAGACATACATAAAAATAGACCATTTTACTGATAAAACCAGATTTTTATCTATCAGATTTCCTGTTGCATTATATTCAACATTAGTTATACTGCTGCTGACATTGTAAATATTTATTCTCATGCAAAACCCTCACATAAGTGTTTTGCATGAGAATCATTGGATCTACAGAATAGCAGCATACACAACTCTCTGTGTTCGCTATGAAAGAATAAATATCCAAAATGCTTGCAGTAATCATACTTCTAAATGCAATATTGTTATTTAATTGATGCGCGCATTTATATTTGGCAATTTTCATGTATCGCTAAACCTCTACCATCCATTTAAGCTGGAACCAGTGAAATAATGAAATGGCAGCCCTGATCTAAACCTTTTTGAAAATCTGTGGGAAATTCGTGCTGACAAAGTTATAGTTAAGAAACTCACTAGAGGCAGAGAACTGTGGAAAACACTGGAAGAAGATCTGGGGTGGATCGATTCCAGCAGAGCAGTGGGAGAGACTAGTGGTGTCCTTTGAGAGACGTGATGTCTGTGACAAACTAGGGATGTCTGTAAGAGACTAGTAATAAATATGGTGATATACCACAAATGTGTTGAAGTTGTTCAAAGCAAGGCTCTACACTTCCTACTAATATTTGACTTCTGTTACCTTCTAAAAAATGTATTTGTAATGCTTCTTACAAAAGGGTTTTTGTTTAAGTGCCTTGGTTATTTTGCAGAACCCTATATTTATCATGGTTTGATCTCAAGTAAAATTCCCTCCAATTTTGAATGATGAAGATTCCTTTATTGATCCTTACTGTACACACAAACACACACACACATGCACGGGCAGCACATACACATGTATATGCAAATAAATACATGTGCTTTTTGTACTCTATTTTATTCTTATTTAAATTGGTAATTCATTCATAGCCAACACTTAACTTTTGCCTTTACAACAATAATTACCTTAACCAAAAACAGTAACGCATCGGCTGCAAATGTGGGCTTGACGTCATGTTCAAATAACAACATTTTACAAAGAGCACATTCATTTGTCCAGTCATGATCCTCTATTCTTCTGCCTGTGTTTCATTTGGTCAGTCTGCCAGCATGCGCGAGGAGCGGGGCGATGAGGTGGAGGTGGAGCTTACAGACAGTGGGCGGAAACTAACACTTCTGAGGGAGGAGCTTCAGCGGATGAACCCTCCCCGATTCAGTAAAGTTGAAGACATGGCCGATCTCACATGCCTCAATGAAGCCTCCGTCTTACACAACCTACGAGAGAGATACTATTCAGGACTCATATATGTGAGTGTTTCCCTCAAGTCAAAGCTGTGTTTTGAGTGATCACTGAGTCCTGACAGGTGCCTGAGAATGTGCACTGCCATCACTCGAGTGTGAGTGGGCATGTGTGTATGGGTTTTCTCTGAGTAAGTGAGAAGGATAGTGTTACACACACACAGATGCACACACATGTGTTTGTTCATCACAGGCTCAAGGTTCAAATTTCTGCTCAGGTTACATGCAGAACATAGCCAAGAAAGTACAAACACACATGCACATACACACACAAGATGAAGGGCCCTTATTCATGACACATCTGTCAGTAGTGTCACCTGAGCCTAGTTTATTTCATCCTACTTGATTCAGAGATCAAATTTAAAGGAATGGATAATATCATGTGGTTTCCCACACAAATAAGGGCTCAGTGGATTAGCATTTGAAAAAAAGGAAATTAAGACATAAATATAATGATTGATAGATTTTTTTTTCAATTTTACTTTTTTTTTTTTTTTATTATTATTTTATTATAGGTTATATTTTCTGCCCATGTTTGCCCGGGTTTCCTCCGGGTGCTCCGTTTTTCCCCACAGTTCAAAGACATGTCATGTACTGTAGGTGAATTGGAAAATTAAATTGTCCATAGTGTGTAAATGGTGAGAATGTGTGAATGTGTGTGTTTCCCAGCACTAAGGGTTGTACTCTTGATATTTGATATTTGATATGTATATATTTATAATAATAATAATAATAATAATAATAATAATAATAATAATAATCATATATAAATAATACAATAACGATAATCATAGTAATAGTTATTATTACTATTTTTAATAATAATAATAAATTATTATTATTATTATTATTATTATTATTCATTCATTCATTTTCTTTTCGGCTTAGCCCCTTTATCAATCTGGGGTCGCTACAGCGGAATGAACCGCCAACTTATCCAGCATATGTTTTACGCAGCAGATGCCCTTCCAGCTGCAACCCATCACTGGGAAACATCCATACACACCCATTCACACTCATACATTCATTCATTCATTTTCTTTTCGGGTTAGTCCCTTTATTAATCTGGGGTCGCCACAGCGGAATGAACCACCAACTTATCCAGCATATGTTTTACGCAGCGGATGCCCTTCCAGCTGCAACCCATCACTGGGAAACATCCACACACACTCATTCACACTCATACACTACGGACAATTTAGCTTTCCCAATTCACCTACACTGCATGTCTTTGGAATTGTGGGGGAAACCAGAGCACCCGGAGGAAACCCATGCGAACACGGGGAGAACATGCAAACTCCACACAGAAATGCCAACTGACCCAGCCGAGGCTCGAACCAGCAACCTTCTTGCTGTGAGGCGAACGTGCTACCCACTGCTTCACTGTGAGGCCCATTATTATTATTATTATTATTATTATTATTATTATTATTATTAATATTATTATTATACTCATATTATTTATAAATTGTGCATCCTTGCAAGAATCTTGCAGTCTTTGCTTGTTTTATTTGCCAATTTGCTAGCCATGCAAGCCATGTCAAGGTAGTCAATCGCATATGAGCTTATGATTTTCAGAAGTGGCTGCTAGTTTCATGAGCATTATCCATCAGGCAGTCATTGAACAGCCTGGGGGCGGTCGGTGGGTGGTCTGTCTGTCTGGGCAGCTCCTCAGAGAATAATTTCTACATAAACAACATGATAAATTCTATCTGTCTGAACTGTTGTGTTTGTGTTCGACGCAGACATACTCCGGCCTGTTTTGTGTGGTGATAAACCCCTATAAGAACCTGCCCATCTACACAGAATCCATTATAGAGATGTACCGTGGCAAGAAACGACATGAGATGCCTCCACATATATATGCCATATCGGAGGCGGCGTACAGGAGCATGCTGCAAGGTACCATGGCAACCAACCAACTTGCTGTATAGGCTGATTCTGTTTGTGTGAATTTACAAATACAATATCAACATATTCAAGAAGGAAGGAGGCAGTTTCATGTTGCTGCATGATGACTGATGTCTTTCACACGCTTAGTTTCAGTCTGAAACCCCAGGCATGACTGAGACACTGAGATTTGGCATTTTTACCCTGGATTGTGCTCTTCAGGGTGTGTCTGTGGTTAATAAACTGGCCCAACCGGTGTGCGTTTTTTCTGGTAAAAAGAGCCACGTAGATCTGTCATCGGTCTTCAGTCATTTCTAACGAATGACATAATGGTTACTACATTTGTTTTTTAGGTTACTCATATTTATTTTAGTTTCGTTAAGATACTTATTTAGTTTGTATTAATCATTTGAATTAGTTTATATTTTTAATTTTCTTCTATGTTTAGTTAATGTTTTATTAAATGTATTTATTTATTTTAGTTTAGTTTTCCACACAAGTATACAGCACATACAGACGGTAGACAATTTTTATCCAATTTGTTTAATTTAATATTAATTTAAAGTCTCCCATTAAATTATTACTTTAAACATGATACTTTTTCAACACAAATATTTTCTTTCATGTCCTTAAACAGCTTAAATGTAACTCTATACACCTTATTTCATCATGTGTACATGAATCACAAAAAGGCTAGTTATTTAGTTTCAATTTGTACGCAATTTCACCAGCTATACCTGTTCCACACAGTCATTTAACAGAAGTAAACAGAGCGGTAAATGCTACACAATAGCAGATAGACATGTAAACAATTTCAGCACTTTAATTATTTTGATGACTTGTGGGACAAGGTGTGATGACTATTGTAGAAATGGCCTACTGTAGGTGTGTCCTTGTTTGGTTATAAACAGTAGGTACACTTAATGTAAATAACTGAAGTGCAGCCAATCATATAAACTTGCATACTTAAAATAGATAAATGAATAGGCTTACCGTCTATTATGAAGGACAAAGCAGACATATCTTTTGTTGTTGACAATATTGACTGTATTGTCAGTATCGTAATACTGGGATTTGCTGCATATCATGTGTCAGAAAGGGTAATTCACCCACCAATTTACACATTAATTCACTTAATCTCAGGTCATTCAAGGTGCATCTGTGTATCTTCTTTTCTTCTGTAGATCATTAAATACAATTTTTAGCTGGGACCCTTTTATAATTTATATAATGCAAGTCAACAGTGAGTATTCCTTTAAGAGTAAATCAAATAAAAACATAACACATATACAAGCAAAACAAAGGAAATAGCTGTGGCCATTAATGCCACATTGAATTCATAAGAAATAAAACAGTCTGTTTAAGAACCCAATCAATATTTCTGATGTAGCATCTATCTTTCTGAGTAATATTATGCACATAATCTGACTCTTTATATAGGGTGCAGAAATATATAATTTTTATAAAAATACAACACATATCCTTCTTCTATGTTTGCTGATGCTTCAGAGTGTAATTTTTACAGTTTGCAAAATAAGTTTCATGGATCTTTTTTGCTTGTATATGCTTTTGAATCACCACAGTTTAATATCAGCTAAATTAAAAAAAGAAGAGGGTAAATTAACAGCACATTTTCGTTTATGGGTGATCTATCTCTTTAATAAAATTTGGCCAAATATTTTCTGTCAATTAAAGGGAAAGTTTACAAAAAGGAAAATTCCGTCATCATTTACTCACCCTTCATTTGTTTAAGACCTATTTGAGTTTCTTTCCTCTGTTAAAGACAAAAGAACAATTACTGGTTGCTGGCACCCATTGGCTTCCATTGTAATGTTTTTTTCCTACTATGGAAGTCTATGGGTCACAGCAACCAGCATTCTTCAAAATATCTTCTTTTTGTGTTCAACAGAAGAAAGAAACTCATAAAGGTCAAACCACAAGAGGGAGATTAAATATCCCTTTAACTGATTTGAAACTGCAGTCAGTGTTATTTACTATTCTGCATTATTATAGTATTTAGAGAAGGCGTCAACAAACCTGGACCTGGAGGGCCAGTGCCTGTAGAGTTTAGCTTCCATACAGGTGTGTCGAGGCAAGTTGGAGCTAAACTCTGCATTATGCCAGCCCTCCAGAACCAAATTTGTTGATGCCTGCTTAAGAGTTTTAACAGTTTAAGTTAACTTTTTTTTTGGTTACGTAACTTATGTGTTTGTAACATATTTAGTGTGCCATAGCCTAATGCAAAATTATAATTGTTTTTAGACAATGGCGATTTGTCAGCACTACACAGAAAAAAGTGAAAGTACTGTGCCTTTCATGCAAAGTACATTTTTATATTGGAGAAAGGCTTCTGATTTTAACCTATTTTATTCAACTTGCCATAAAGCAGAAAACGTGCCCCTTAGGAAAAATTAAAAGATTAAAATTACTTTTGTCCTATAGTAGTATTTACTTTAAAGCATCAGTTTATTACGAAGTACGATTTTACTTAAAAACTTTTAAATTGAACCACAGTAATTTAACGAATGCAATTCAATAGCTTTAAATGAATGTAATTTGTTTTCCTTGGGCAGAATACATATTCTAATATAAAATTTCATTTCTCAGTTTCAAACATGTAAAAACTCTAATTTGAGGGAAATTAAAAACATTTAGCTGTAACAAATTACAGTAATGTTTTTAGGTTGGTCCAAAGCAAAATTATACTTTGCACTAAGGGTATAAAATTTATACATATTTTCTTCCGTAATAAAAATCTTTGTTGTTCTAAAGTAAGGGGAAAAAAAACAAAATAGTTTGTTTATAGTAAACTTTTTTTTTTTTTACTTTATTTTCATTTTTTTTATTGACCATAATAAATAGTTTTGATTTAGATCAAATAAAATGTTAAAGTTTAAACCAAAGCTAAATTATACTTCGAGAAAAAAGTTGGTTCATTTTTTCAGTGTACCTACCCAAACAATAAAATGATTTGCAATAAAATGATTTTTTGTCAAAGCATATGTATTGCATTAGTTTATGTTTTATCTCCAATGTTTTCCATTCAGAAATTGCAAATCAATCACACTCAAACATCTGTTCATTCATTGGTTCAGATCTATCACTGTAATTGTTGATTGGTCATGCTAATGTCCTTCCTCTTTTTCTGTTGTTTTTTTTTTCACACAGACCGAGAAGATCAGTCTATCCTCTGCACGTGAGTTTCCACTGCCTGTGCCCGTTGTATAATTTTCCTGACTTTTATTAACACGTGTCTAATTTTGTTCCAAATTTGATTCCAGCTCAGTCTTTTAAGTCACCTGCCAGTATTTGTTTGAAGAACTCTGAAAATAGTCTGAACATGTTTTACAGCAGAAGGTCATTTATTTGTTCTGTTTGTGTATATGTGTGTTCAGAGGGGAATCTGGTGCAGGAAAAACAGAAAACACCAAAAAAGTGATTCAGTATTTGGCACATGTGGCATCATCACACAAGTCTGGTACTCTGGGGCGACCCAAAGACACTGTTGTACAGGTGAGGACGGGTCTTTTAGGAGCAAAACTCTTGGGTCTAAACTTTTGGGAGCAAAAAAAAGCAACTATTTCTGCTTTTCTAAAACTAGCCAGCATATGTTTACCTATTTATTGCAATAATTACAATCAATTACAAACAAATTATGTAATTGTATAAATATTATAATTAAATAATTATTTTATTAAATATTTATTGTATTATTGTAAGTAATGTATATATATTATTCAAATTGAAAAATCTAAATTTACTGATATTTTACTAAAATTATTGTTAATTTTCATACAGTTATGTATGAAACAGTATCATACAGGTATGAAAAACCTTTAGAGCCTAATTGAAATTTTATTATATGTCTTTATTTATTATATCAATTAGGTATGGATTTGAGTAAAATGTTTTATTATTTTTTTATTCTACATTAAGGTCTGATATCATTTTTTAAATTTACATTTTTGACAGTTTTTTCAAAAAGATGACAGTTAGTCAGCATAATGTTTTTATTTGTTGTGGTTGAAAAGCAGGTTTATGTCACCAAATATTGATTTAGTTTTTTAACTAAGTTTAAAACGAACGATATAATAAGTTAAACATTGGTATTGTGATGTCTAAAAAATTATTTAAAGGTGTTTTTTTTATATTTGAAGCAACAAAAAGCAAATGCTATGAAAAACAACATTTTAGTTTTAAATGGGCAAGAAAAAGAATAAAAAGTTTACATAAAATAAAACAAATTTTTTTATTAAAAACTGAAGTGGTCCTTTAATGTGTTTTATGTACACAACATTTCTGCTAGGTATCCTAAACTCTTTTACACTGGACATGGGACATCCTTAACATCATTTTTTGAAAAAACAGTTTTTTTCAAAACTGTAAATGTTGTCCCCCCCCACCCCCCTCCACCCCCCCCCCCCCCCCCCCCCAAAAAAAAGTCCTTTTATTTGCTTCCTGTCTCTAATATTTCATTTTAATTCCTGCTCTTCTTGGTTGCTCTCCTCTTCGTGTGTCCTGTTTTTCCTGGGTCCTGCTGTTTCTTTCCGCTCTTCTTTTGTCTTCCTCTTTGTCCTCTGCTGTGTGTTGAAGATGGATGGTACTCGTTCTCTGGGTCGTGGCAGTAGCGCTGTGAACAGGGTGAGTGGGCGCTTTTCTCTTCATGACTGGCAACATCCGGAGCTCAGACTACAGCAGTTCTTCTAATTCATGTCCTGCCACTTTAACCTCATAATGTGTGCTGTCTAATTAGTGTGTGTGGATTTATTTGTTCTGTTGATTTTTTTGAGCCATGCTTTTATGATTTTGTTCATCAGTATGTTCTGTTTTTGTCCCCTGTGTGTCCTGTTCAACCACTCCATCTCTCTTTTTTGTGGATTCTAACAGACCGTGCAGTATGTGAGTATGGTTGAGCTCTAATGCTTCCTATGTGGGTCTGTAGGGGGCGCTGTATGCATATTAAAGCTTTGCTATGTTGTTTTTATGACCTATATAGATCATTAAACTCTATATTGGTGAGAGCGAAACCTCGGAGATTAAATCGAGATTGTTTAGCCTTTTCATGGATTTTTTTTTAGGTAAAGGCTTTTGCTGAGCTGCAATTTTATGAGTTTGCACTTTCAAGTGTGTATGTGTGTGTGTGTGTGTGAGCGTGCGTGCGTGCGTGCGTTCGTGCGTGTGTGTTTATGACCTAGCTTTAATTTAGTGTCAGCTAATTTTGACTGTGGTCCATATTTTCATGATTATAGTTATTTTAAAACCTTTATAAGATGCAAAATAATCAAATAAAAATAAAACATGAAAAAGAATGTTTACTTTTAGCTTTATATCAAATATTCTGTTAGCCCTTTTATATAAATTAAAAAGTTATAATTTAGCTTTTTACACTGACAAAAAGTCCTCATAAATCTTCCCGTATTAAAAAACTCCCAGTATTAGTTTAAGGACAGCTAATTTTGAATGTGGTACATTTTTTCATGAATAAAGTTACTTTAAAACATTTATAAGATGCAAAATAAATAAAATAAAAACAAATGATTTGCATGAAAATACATTTTTACTTTTAGCTTTATATCATCTATTCTGTTAACTCTTGTATTTAGCTTTTTACACTTTGACTTTGATAGATTTCTCTGAAATCTCCCAAAAATTCAATTAATTCAATCACAGAAAGAAAAGCATCTATCTGCTCTGTGAGCCTAACTTGATTTTTTTTTAAAAAACTTAAAAGGAAAAAGTTACCATTTTTATGCCTTGCCAAAAACTTGCACTGTGTTATAAAAAAACTTAAATTAGCCATTTATGTATATATTTTTTGGAAAATCCCCCTTGAAAATCAACTAGATCTCAGTTCTAGTTTATTCACCCACACACACTTACTTAGGAGATGCATCCCACACTTTAAGAAGCACCAAGTTAATGTTTGGGTTATGATTAGTCTGGAGTAATCTCATAGCAGTAGAAATGTTAAGTCTCCATTTAGAGTGTGTGCGTTAGTGAAAGAGTGTGAGAGTCGCTTGGCTGCGGTCATATGCTGATGCTGGGCTGATACTGGGCTTTTAGCTGAATGTGAGTAATATTCTTGCACTGAAGGGCTATTCTTCTTTTGTTGTGCTTAGGGGGAGCTGGAAAGACAGTTACTACAAGCAAACCCCATTCTTGAGGCCTTTGGCAACGCCAAAACTGTCAAAAACGATAACTCTTCCAGATTTGTAAGCCCTGAAATGCCACAGCTATCCACCATCACGCAGAGTTTGTTTTTGAGTTTGTGTTTTGCTCTGACCTGACATGTATTTTTCATTTGTTTCAGGGCAAATTCATCAGAATCAATTTTGATGTTGCTGGATATATTGTTGGTGCTAATATTGAGACTTGTATCCTTTATAGATCCACTAAAATCACATTTATGCAGCTGATAAGTGCAGAAAAGTTGCTCAGAAAAATAATGTAGTTGTGAGAAAAGCAATGGCATTTTTAGTTGCGGGTGCAGTCTACTATACAGTCTATTTTTCTTCATAGCATAATTGTTTACAAATGTCAGTTTATATTTTATGTCACAATAGCAAAACGCTTAGTAATTTTAGTTATGAGAAAAGTTGAAGAATCTTTGGAAATTTTGTGGTATATTTTCATGTACATAGTATTTTGCTGAAAAATCTTAGTTACGAGAAAAGCTCTATCATGCTTATTTGCACATACTACTTTATAATTTCTGTTATAACTGAAAAAAAATATGTTCAGGCCAATTTTAGTTGTGAGAAAACATCTTTGCTTATGGATACTACTCTTTAATTGAAGAATTGCTCACAAAAATATCTTGAGTTATGAGAAAAGCTGTAGAATCTTTGTCTGTAGATACTAAATTTTTTATGTTGTATTTAAAAAAATTATAATAATCTTATGTGAGTGAAAAGCTGTACCATCTATTTTAGATATTTGCATATTGTGTTATGAAATAATTACTCAGACAAATAAAGAATGTAGAAAACATCTAGCACCTCTACCTACAGTACAGTACTTCATATTTTGTATATAATTCATTCATTCATTCATTTATTCATTCATTCATTTTCTTTTCGGCTTAGTGCCTTTATTAATCTGGGGTCGCCACAGCGGAATGAACTGCCAACTTATCCAGCATATGTTGAACACTGAACTAAACTGAACTGAACTGAACTAAACTCAAAAATGTGGACTTTAATTGAACTTGTTAAGCTGCTTTGACACAATCTACATTGTAAAAAGCGCTATATAAATAAACTTGAATTGAATTGAATTGAATGTTTTATCCAGAGGATGCCCTTCCAGCTGCAACCCATCACTGGGAAACATCCACACATACCCATTCACACTCATACACTACGGACAGTTTAGCTAACCAAATTCACCTATATGGCATGTCTTTGGACTCGTGGGGGAAACCGGGGCACCCGGAGGAAACCCACGCAAACACGGGGAGAACATGCAAATTCCACACAGAAGCGCCAACTGACCCAGCCAGAGCTCAAACCAGGGACCTTCTTGCTGTGAGGCGATTGTGCTACCCACTGCGCCACTGTGCTGCCCCTATTTTGTATTTAATTCGATTTATAATTCCATTTAGTTCATTTAGTTAATTTATTTACTAAAAATGAACAAACAATAAACAGTACATTTATTACAGTATTTATTCGTCTTTGTTAACGTTAGTTAAAGAAAATACAGTTGTTCATTGTTAGTTCACAGTATATTAACTAACATTAACAAGCACAGCTTTTAATGTTTAAATGTAAAAATTGTAAAACGTTTACAATTTTAATAATGCATTAGTAAGTGTTAAACTATGATTAATAAATTCTGTATTGTTCGTTGTTTGCTTATGTTAGTAAATACATTAACTAATATTAACTAATGAAGCCATATTGTAAAGCATGACCAGATAAAAAATACTACTAGCTGAGAGAAAAGCTGTAGAATGTTTTTTTTTACTACATAATTTAGTTCAGTTTTTTTATTCAAACCAAACTAAAAGAAATAAGACTTTTCCCAGAAGAAAAAATATTATAAGAAATACTGTATAAATGTCCTTTAAAAAGTCAGTTAAAATAATTTGGGAAGTATTCACAGGAGGTGTAATAATTTTGACTATTTAAAAAAAAACTTCCTACATGTGTTTAGTGGCACATTTTTCATTAACCTGTGAGTGTATCAGATCTGCTAGAGAAGTCTCGAGCCATTCGTCAGGCTAAAGAGGAGCGAACCTTCCATATCTTCTACCAGTTCCTCTCTGGTGCAACTGAGGCCATGAGAAGTCAGTAGTCCGCACAAAAACATACATGTACACAACACACAGCTTCACAATATACTGTTTGTAATATTTTTAATGCAAACTTTGTCATTTTGATTAAATTTTCACTCTATTTGTTTCTACAGAGGAGCTACTGCTGGGAAGCGCAGATCAATACCGCTTCCTCTGTGGAGGGTCACTTCCTGTTCCGGGTCAAAGTGATTCAGAAAACTTCACTCAGACAATGGACTCGATGACCATCATGGGCTTCACCCAGGAAGAATCTACATGTAAGAGAGAAGAGGGTCTCTAGAAGGGGTCAGAAAATATGCTCAAGTGAATGTACAGATTCAGAATGAAGGTTTTACTCAATTAAAAGCATCTGGGCAAAAATATGTTCGAGTTAAAGTAAAAAAGTTCAGCTTTCAGTTGTACTTATAAAAGTAAATGTGCCCTAGCAAGGATGAACTTAAGATATGAAATTATTTTTACATCATATTGAATCGTCCTCTAATGCGGTAAATTAATAGCATCATAGTTAATTGGTAAAATATGAAGTAAAATATGATCTCAACACAAATTCTCATCACTGGATGTTATTTGCACTCATACAATATTGTGCATTCTGCCAATAAACTAAACAGACAGCTAATGCATATACAAATGCTTAAAGAAAAATAAAGCTTAAAATGACCCGTTTTGCTGAATGTTCTGGGTTTAGATATGTTTTTTAATAAAATGTTTTCTAGGAAGATCTGATTGCATTTCCTCAAAAATTATTTTACAAAAATATTGTCATTTAGAGATTTACTGCCACTAAAAATGCCAGTTTGTCAGAATAAAACATTTACAAAATCAGGGTTATTTCACCAGTTGTGTTGTCTAAACCTAAAAATAATTAGTTATTTTATACAAAAAATAATCTAATGACAGCATTTTTATTTTGCATTTGGCAGAAATCTCATCAGTAGTTCACTCTTCAAAACAACTAGATCTGGTTCTTAAATCCAGAGTAACTGAGAGTTTTCAATTTGTCCTTTAAACTGACATACAATAAAACCTATACATATAATACAAATATAAATTCCCTTTTACATTTATTAAACACATAAACGGATATACAAATGTGTCGTGTTGACACCAGTAATGTGCAAATTTACAGATAATGCCATCTTGTGATTTTTTGAGCAGATCTTATTTTCTTTATATTAAAAATAGTTGGCAGCACTGTTCAGAACTGTATTCAAGAACAGGTAGTCGAGTAGTCAGTTTGAGTTATAATTAAGTAAAGTTCAAATCCCCAAAGTAATACTTTGGTACAGTATTCAAGTATTTTACACCACTTGTATTTAGAAGGAAATATGCCTCATCCTCAAACTGTCTCTCTTTTCAGCCATGTTAAAGGTGATCTCGTCAGTGCTGCAGTTTGGGAACATCACGTTTCACAAAGAGAAGAACACAGACCAGGCCTCAATGCCAGATGACACCGCTGCGCAGAAACTCTGCCACCTGCTGGGCATCAGTGTGCTGGAGTTCAGCCGGGCCATCCTCACTCCTCGCATCAAAGTGGGCCGCGAGTATGTCCAGAAGGCCCAGACTAAGCAGCAGGTGTGTGTGTTTTGTAGGGATGTGTGTTCATGTGGTGTTTTAAAATGCAACAGAGCAGATGTAAAGTGCATGCTTCACAAATAGACTAATTTGCATATGAATTGAACCACTTCATATTTGGGGCTATGTATACAGCAGAATCTTATCTTACGGGTCCAAATTCTTTCTTCATGACTGTATTTAAGAATGATTGTTTTTAAAAATGTATTCCATTATAATATACATTCCTGGATATATTATGATCATAATATAGAAAAAAAAGCTTTGTCTTATATACAGTACAATTCAAAAGGTCTGGATTTTTTTTTATTAATTAAATTTTTAATGAATAATTTTTTACTGAATTAACTAATATTTGTTTGTTTATTTATTTTATTTATTTATTTATTATTTTTTGCAAGGAAGCTCTTAATTGATCCAAAATTACAGCAAAGTTATTTATAATAATACAAATATTTCTCTTAATTAAATGTTGTTTTTCAGAATTTGTTAATTAGAAAATATTCTTGATCTATTTAGTGTCATTTTTAATAATAGTTTTTTATAATAATAATAAAAAATATTAGTTGACCACCAAATTGGCATATTATAACCTAATTGTAAAAGATCATATGACACTGAAGACTAAAATAAATCATCTGCAAGTACATAAAGTACAAATTACTGTGTCTTGATCAAATTAATCAAATACATGCATTGATTCGTTGAATTCATTGAATCGCATTAAAAGTCACATTAAAATTAGAATAAGTTGCAAAAAATGTCACGTGTCAACCAAGTGAATGTGCGCTTATCATTTTGTCACTTAATCCAGCATTTCTGCAAGTGGGGATAATTAAAATGTTTATTTACTAAAAACATTTATATCAACAATACTGCAGGACAAAAATAATAATTTTTCTTCATTGGTCAATTTGCTATATGTATTCAGGCTGATTTTGCAGTGGAAGCTTTGGCAAAGGCCACATATGAGCGTCTGTTTCGCTGGCTGGTGCATCGGATCAATAGAGCACTGGACCGCAGACAACGTCAAGGAGCCTCATTCATCGGCATCCTGGACATCGCTGGATTTGAGATCTTTCAGGTGAGTGAAATCCAGCGATCTTAATCAGGGTCTTTGTTATCCAGTCGATAAACATTAATCGTCCTCTTTGTTTCCCCCTCACTAGCTGAACTCGTTCGAGCAGTTGTGCATCAACTACACTAATGAGAAACTGCAGCAACTCTTCAATCACACCATGTTTGTGCTGGAGCAAGAGGAGTATCAGCGAGAGGGCATTGAGTGGAACTTCATCGACTTCGGTCTGGATCTTCAACCCTGTATCGACCTCATTGAAAGACCGGTCAGTGTGTGCATGTTTTTATGTGTGTAGATCTTAAAGGCCCCAGTATACTTCAAGATTAGTCGAAAAGTGATGGTGTGATATAGTTTTGTACTTGTTTTTGTTTCATCTTTGTCTATTGGTGACAGGAAACATTTATTATTTTTTTATAACGTGAAAAGGATGATTTCAGCACCCTATAGGTGAATGTGAGAGGAGAGGATATATTTTGAAACTAAACTGTATTGTTCTATGCAATTGCCCCTTTCATCAGCTAGGCCTTTTGTTAAAGAAATTATACAACTGGTATGGCACTCGCATATAACATTGCTGCACAGTTTTACCCATATTCTTTGCATTCTGTTGCAATAGTGCTTTTAATAAAGTTGCATTCTGTCAAAATTATACAGTTTCGTACAGAAACATAATAATTAAAAAATAAAATGTGACATTTTGAAAATAGATCACGATCCCAAAATTCACCTATTTTTCTTCTGATGACGTAACCTATATCCACATTTCTTCAACAGTGACATTTGTATTAAAATGAACTGAATTCAGCTAAATTGAACTTTAACAATGGCATTTGTATTAAACTGAACTGAATCATTTTTAATTGAACTGCTTAATACCTTTTACAACTTCTCTTCTGCCTGCCTAAAATGCTGGATTGTTCCACAATCTGAAATAATGTTATGGCTTTTTATTCTCTTTTCTTGAGCTATGATAAGCTGCTTTGACGCAATCTACATTGTAAAATGTACTAGAGAAATAAATTGACTTGACATTTTTCCCCTTAAAGGATGGCTTTAACAGTTCGGCAGCTTATAAAAACTTACTTCTGTTTTTTTTTTTTTTTATTTGCTTTACACAATGTCACATAGCAGCTTTTGGGCACGTTTTTTGTTAGAAGAAAGAAATGACTAAACAATAGATCAGGGGTGCTCAATCCTGTTCCTTGAGATAATTTCCTGCAGAGTTCAGCTGCAAACTTGATCAAACACTTTAACTTAAAAAAAACTTCAATTAGCAAGTGCTACTTCAGATCCTAGACTGTTTCTCAATTCCAAGAATGCACTTCACTTATTTTAGCGGAAAATTATTTAAACATTACACCTTTCATACAACAATTTATTTATTTATTTTTTAAATATATAACATGCCCAGAAGCCTTACAAAGATACTTTGAACAAAACAAATTAAACAGATTTTTGACTCCCTTAATTAATTTATGCCTTTATTAAGATTTTCATGTAAATTTAGACTTTCACTGTCTCATTTTGGGAAACTCCTGAGATAAAGAAGTTATATATCTGATGTTTAATAATAAATAGGTATATAAATTGCTGCTTCCCACCTACTTTATTTAACCTCAACGACTTCTGGGACTTGGAAAGGCTGCTGCACACAAAAGTCTGCTTTCAATGCATCCTTAATATCAAGAACACAGCTTCAGTTTCCTTCACAGTCTAAAGACACGTGCTATAGGTAAATTGAATAAACTAAATTGGCCGTAATGTAGGTGCGTGAATGAGTGTGTATGGATGTTTCCCAGTACTGGGTTGCAGCTGAAAGGGCATCAGCTGTGTAAAACATATGCTGTATAAGTTGGCGGTTCATTCCACTGTGGCAACCCCTAATGAACAAAGGGAGTAAGCCGAAGGAAAATTAATGAATGAACATCCGGGTTCTTTCACGCAAACTTAATTCTTGCGGGCTTGAGTTTTGGAACTGAACTTTGGCGGTTAATGAGGATGTTACACGAGAACACAAGGACGCACAATTGCTTAAGAATGCATATTGAGAAACAGCCCTACTTAGTTGGTTTAGTTGTATTTGATAAGGGTTGAAGTTGAACTCTGCAAGACAGTAGATCTCCAGGAACAGGATTGAGCACCTCTGCAATTAGATTATTTTCCCCATTGGTGTGGGCATGGCCAATATACTCTCTGTCTCTATAGGCAGAGTCAGGATGTCAGGATGCCAGGATGCGAAAAATTTAGGTTTTTTTTTTTTTTTACCCCTAAGCGAACAATTAAAAACCTCTTTACCATGAGTGCTGTCACACCACCTGATTTGACATGTGGTGCTTGACAGTGTTTGTGACTTGTTTGCTCCATAGGCTCATCCTCCTGGTGTGTTGGCGTTGTTGGACGAAGAGTGTTGGTTTCCAAGGGCAACTGATCGCTCATTTGTGGACAAGCTGTCAGCTGAGCAGGGTACACATTCAAAGTTCATGCGGCCCCGGCAGCTGAAAGAAGAGGCAGACTTCTCTATTATACACTATGCTGGCAAGGTCAGATTTTTTTATCCACCCTATACTCTCTATTTCTTCTTTTTTTTTTCTAGTCAACATAGTCAAAAATGAACAATGTTTACTTTCTATTACTCTGTCAGGTGGACTATAAAGCAAACGAGTGGCTGGTGAAGAACATGGATCCTTTGAATGATAATGTTGCATCTCTCCTGCATCAGTCATCTGACCCATTCATCTCTGAGCTCTGGAGGGAGGGTGAGCAATTGTGTGTGTGCGTGTGTGTGTGTGTGCGTGTGTGTGTGTGTGTGTGTGTGTGTGTGTGTGTGTGTGTGTGTGTG
>CAIGQW010018594.1:98017-112838 GCA_903798125.1 Danio choprae
GTGTGTGTGTGTGTGTGTGTGTGCATGCATGTGCGTGCGTGTGCGTGCATGTGCGTGCGTGTGCGTTCGTGTGTGTGCGTGCGTGTGTGTGTGTGTCTGTGTGTGTGTGTGTGTGTGTGTGTGTGTGTGTGTGTGTGTGTGTGTGCGTGTGTGTGTGTGTGCGTGTGTGTGTGTGTGTGTGTGTGTGTGTGTGTGTGTGTGTGTGTGTGTGTGTGTGTGTGTGTGTGTGTTTGTTTGTGCGTGTGTGTTTGTTTGTATGTGTCTGTCTGTGCACATATGTGTATATCTTACTTAATCTGAGACAATTTTGTATTCAGGGTTAAATAAATCTGAGCAAATCTCTATTTTTAAATATATTATAAAAGTTAAGTAAGTTCATTTAGATTGTAATAACAATTGTGGATTTCAAGTTATATCATTTCTAAATAGCAGCTGTATGTAAAATCAATACTAAAAACAATACAAGTCTTTGGAATGTCCCATTTAGATACTGTTTATAATGAAAGTAAAAAGTAAAAGTATTATTGAAAGCAGTGACTTTCTTCCACATCTATTCACATCCACACATTGGGTGTGAATAGATGTGGAAGAAAGTCACTGCTTTCAATAATACTTTTACTTTGTAGGTTTAGCTCATGCAATTGAGAATTGACATCTTGTTATATATAACAGTCTGTCTTCCTTTCTGTTTGTTTCCAGGTATGAGATCCTGACTCCAAATGCTATTCCTCGAACGTTTATGGATGGCAAACATGCATCTGAGCTCATGGTAAGTGATATTGCTACTACATACATTTTTTTTTAATTCAGAGTAGTGATTTGATACAGGATATTATACACTTGAGTTTTAAATCAATAAATAATAAAATGACAGATGCTTAAGGATCAGTAATTAAACTTGGAAGGTCAATGGTGTTGTAATGTTTTATTTACTTCTCTGATTTTGATTTATCCAATACATATTGTTGTTTATGTATTGTTTCTGTACCTACAGATCAGTGCTTTAGAGTTGGACAAGAATCTTTTTCGGGTGGGACAGAGTAAGGTGTTCTTCAGGGCTGGAGTTTTGGCTCATCTGGAGGAAGAACGAGACTTGAAGATCACTGACACCATTATCCGCTTCCAGAGCGCAGCTCGTGGATACCTCGCTAGAAAGTAAATATCTAACCATGTGTGGTAGATATGTGGAATGCAGTGTTTGTACATGTGTTTTCACGGATGTGTTTTTCAGGGCGTTCCATAAGAAGCAGCAGCAGCTCAGTGCTCTGAGGGTGATGCAGAGGAATTGTGCTGCATATCTGAAGCTCAGAAACTGGCAGTGGTGGAGACTTTTCACCAAGGTAACACAGATCATAATGCAAGGTTATAAACATAAAATAAATAATGGCCTTAATGAAGAAATATAACTATTTTAGTTTGAGCGTATAATAGTTATTTTATTACATTGCAAAATTGCTTTTCGTTTTTAGAGTTTTTGTCTTGTTTCTGGTCCAAATATCTAAAAATTCTTAAATCAAGAGGCATTTTCTAGATAGCGGCATGGTGGCTCAGGGGTTAGCAGCAAGAAGGTCGCTGGTTCGAGTTCTGGCTTGGCCAGTTGGCATTTTTATGTGGAGTTTGCATGTTCTCCCCGTGTTCGTGTGGATTTCCTCCAGGTGCTCCAGTTTCCCCTATAGTCCAAAGACAATGTACAATGTAGCTGTAGGCTGTAGTCTATGAGTGTGTGTGAATGAGACAGTGTATGGCTGTTTCCCAGTACTGAGTTTCAGCTGGTAGGGCATCCGTTGTGTAAAAATTTGCTGGAATAATTGGTGGTTCATTCCACTGTGGTGACCCCTGATAAATAAGAGACTCAGCCTAAGGAAAATGAATGAAGGAATTTTCTAGACAAGCAACAATATTGTCTTGTTTTCAGAAAGAATATGTCAAAATTAAGCCAGTTTTTATATAAAACAAGCTAAATAATCTGCCAATGGAGTAAGCAAAATGATCTTATGTCAAAGCAAAAACAAGACTATTTTACTTACCCCATTGGCAGATTATTTTGCTTATTTTAAGGAAAAACTCACTTAATTTTGACATATTATTTCTGAAAACAAGACAATATTTTCGCTTGTCTAAAAAATGCTTCTTGATTTAAGAATCTTTTATTGCATATTCAACTACATATTCAAAACATTTGGGGTCTGTAAGTTTTTTCTTTTTTTAATGTTATTGAAAGATATTTTCTGTTCAAAAAGTCTGCATTTGTTTGATCAAAAACAAAATAGCAAAACAGTATTGCAATTACAATTTAAAATGTGATATATTCCTGTCATGGTAAAACTTTTAGCAGCAATGACTTCCCAGCAAGCATTTTTTGTTTAATAGATGTCTAATAGACTTCTAAGCAACATAGATGTCTTCGCTAAAACAAGGCTAAATTTCGGTTGTCAGTAAAAATCTACTAGACGTCTAACAATAGTACAAAAAAAGACATGAATGCATGACCACACATCTGAAATCTGTCTAATTAATTTGGTGATTTTTTGGACTGTTGTTAAACGTCAATTAGATTTTCACTGACAACCTAAAATTTAACCTTGCATTAGCCAAGACATCTATGTTTAGACATCTATAAGGCGTCTGTTCAGTCTTCAGTGTTCATGCTAATAAACTTAATTATTGCCCAAGAACAATTTACTGTTATTATCCATGTTGAAATTTTTTTTTCTCATTATTATTTTTGTGGAAACTATGATAAATGTTTGTTAGCTTTCTTTAAATAATGAAGGTTAAAAAAAATTTAATGTCTCAATGCATCCTTGCTGAATAAAAATATAATGTATAATATTAATTATAATTTATTGTATTTTAGCATTTACCTAAACTATGTGGTACATTGTTTTAACAAATTTAATTAAGCATAGTTTTTCACGCCGTTCTATTAAGTCACAAATATTTAATTTAAAATAAGTGTTCAAATATTAATTTTCAATATTATTTAAAAATAATGAAGTGCCATATTAAATTATTGTATCATATGCCTACAATATAATGTCAGGTAGAAATAGTACATTGATGTGATGGGGTGAATTCAACTATGATCTCTTCTGCAGGTGAAACCCTTGTTGCAGGTGACCCGTCAGGATGAAGAGATTCAAGCTCGGGAAGCACAGCTTCAGAAAGCCAAAGACAAGCTGAGTAAACTAGAGCTTGACTTTACTGAACTAGACAAGAAAAACCAACAGGTAACTTAATTTCCTTGTTTCCTTGTGTGTTCATTTATTTGCTTGATTTCCACATTGATCTTGATGTCCTCTTGATAGCTGATTGAGGAGAAGTCAGTCTTGACTGATCAGCTGCAGGCCGAGGCAGAGTTATTTGCAGAAGCAGAGGAAATGAGAGCACGGCTGGCCAATCGCAAACAAGAGCTTGAAGATGTGTTGGGGGAGCTTGAGAGCCGATTAGAGGAGGAAGAGGAGAGGACTGTTCAGCTGACCAATGAGAAAAAGAGGATACAGCAACATGTGCAGGTGAGGAGGGTGATAGTATAGATGCCCATCTGTATAGATGTATAGATTTGCTTGGTTGTTATGGAAACCCCTGTCATTTGGTGACTACTGTGTGCCAGGTTTGTTTTTTACAGGAGAAATTGCATACAGTAACAGTACAGTAACATTTTTTGTCTATCCAGTGTAACTGAATCCTCTGGTTACCATGGATGTTTTGACTTTTTGAGATTTCAGGATTCCCCATTCATTTAGAAAGTGATGTATTTCAAAGTAATTAGCAGCCATGGTTGAATATTATGCAAAATTTACATTAAAGGGAGAGTTCACACAAAAATGAAAATGTACTTACCATTTACTCACTCTCAAGTGGTTGCAAACTTGTATGAAATTCTTTTTTCTGTTGAACCCAAAATAGGTTATTTTGAAAAATGTTGGAAACTTTTCACCATTGACTTCCATAGTGTTTGATTTTCCTACTATGGAATTTAATGGTTACAGGTTTCTAACATTTTTTTAAATATTCTCTTTTGGGTGAACTATCCCTTTTAAAATATTAACTAAAAAAAGGTATGTATTCAATAATGAATTTTTCTAATTTTAATAGTGCTACTGCTATTATTTTCTTTTAAAAAGCTGCTCAAACAAAGATATTAAAAATAACATTTAGTACATACATAGAGTTGTTTAGAGTAATTTGTGATTATTTAAAGACTGTGAACACAAATAAGTTAATTGGAAGCCAGGTGTGCATATGTATAAATATGTATAAATATAAAGTCATCATGACAATTTATTTTTTCAGCTCTGACACATGGTGTTATACATCAGTGTCCGAACGGCTCATCTTTGATAAAGTGCACTTAACTGCCATGCACTACATAAGGAAAGAAAACTAGCAAACAAGTGACTTTTGTTAATAACACTGCTTCTTTCTCTCAGGATCTGGAAGAACAGCTAGAGGAGGAAGAAGGGACACGCCAGCGCCTCCAGCTGGAGAAAGTTACCCTGGAAAGCAAAGTGAAGAGTCTGGAAGCAGAGACCTTGACTTTGGCAGAGCAGAGGGACAGATTTTCAAAGGTAAGCAAGAGAAGAGTATTAGTCTGAATATATGCAGCTGCAGTGTTCCTGTGGCTCATGAATCTCTCTGTTTTTCTCTTTCTCAGGAGAAGAAACAGCTAGAAGAGAGACTGAATGAAGTGACAGATCAGCTCACAGAAGAAGAGGAGAAGGTGAAGAGTCTCAACAAGCTGAAAAACAAGCAGGAAGCTGTCATCGCTGATATAGAAGGTAACAGCTGTCACATCAATTATTCATTAAATGACTGTAATGTCTTTGTGAGTCATTGTATTTTTTATATGTGGGCTTTGTGTTTGACCACAATTCACAGACCTGATATTCTGTATTTGTATTATTGTTTGGCATGATCAGTAAGATGTTTTTTTAAAAGACTTTATTCAGCCGAGACACATTAAATCAATGATAAGTGACTGGAAAGGGTAACTCTAGAGGGTAACTAAATAACAGATTTGTCATTGTTGGGTAGACTATTCTATTCTTCTTCTTCAAAAAAAAACATAAACAAAAAAACCTATTTGTCTTCTTTAGAGCGTCTGAAAAGGGAAGAGCAGGGCCGTCTGGAACAGGAGAAGTGGAAGAGGCGGATGGAAGGAGAAGCAGTGGAGGCTCAAGAGCAGCTGTCTGACATGAGCTTACTCGTCACTGAGCTGAGAGGAAGCCTGAGCCAGAGAGAGAAAGAGATCACCACATTACAGACAAGGTATTCACAAAGTCAGTAATGAATCTGGTGCAGCCCCTTTAAGAAGTAATCAGGGTTTCCACGGGTCATGGTTTTTCTGGAATATCAAGAAAATTGAAAAGGTGTATTCCAGACTTTGAAAGTCAGGGAATTTTATATTTTATATCAGGGATGCAAAATTCCTATTTATCAACATTTCTGACTATTGTGACCAGAAATGAAAAAATATTTGTGACTAATTTTATTAAATGTCAGTATTTGCAGCATTTCTTGAGTTGTTTTGCAGTGAAAAATACACACATTTACATATCTTAGTTGATTACATTTTTGATCTCAAGAATTAGTCCATGTAATGTATATAAAGGGAACATTAAGAGAAACAAAGAGTGATTTTTTTACACTTTAAGATAATAAAGATGATTCTATCATAGCTGATACATGACTTTAAATGATGAAAATACACAATTGTTAAAATCTCTTTAACAACAGCATTAGAAAATTCATGTCCACATTTAAAATGTTAGTGATTGATACAATTAACCTTTTTAAAACAGGCTTTGGATGTGTGTTGCGATAATGTCACATGACACATGTAAAATATGTCACACAATGTTGTGTCGTTTCTATGACAACTCTACGTATAGCTCACCGGATGAGCACTTTCTATACAAATATGTTATTTAATATTAAACAATGCAGATGGGAAGGAAATTGAACAGCTTGCTAGAAAACATAACTGTTGTCTTACTAAATATCCATATAACTTCTCTAATTATTGCACCACTGCTTCATTTACCGTTAAATTCAGCGATCGTAGAATTGGAATGGTAAAGGCTTTTAATCTAATTAATACATATTAAACCTCTTTAACATTATTATTAGGCTACTGAGTGACTGAGGTCTGACATTTATTTTCAAACTGGTGTCTGCTAGTTATTTTATTTTCAAGATGTGAGGTGAGCTATTTTCTGCTGCTTTCAGCAGTATGCCTATAAATGTCACGTAAATTGGTATTTAAACTCACATTAGGAGCATTTAACATAGAATAAAGCACATAATCTGTACCTGAGGTGATAGTCATAGTAGTATATTCTGTTGTTCTGCCACGACATAATGGAAATAGAAAGCATTTCTAAAACAGAAAATTTTGTGCGTTGCTGTCACAGGTGGTTAGGACAAAAACTCCTTTTCAACATGGAAAAGATATCATTTATCGCATCACAGGACCGCGTTGCATATTTTTAGGACACAGTGAGAGCAGGAACCTTGAGTAATACAACTTAAACATGACATGCATTTACTTGCATGCTCTTTCTCTCAGGCTGGAAGAAGAGGGGGCACGTCGTACAGAGGCTCAGAGAGCCCTGAGAGAGGCCATGTCTCAGGTCTCTGAGCTCAAAGAGGAGGTGGAGAATGAACGAGGGATGAGGGAAAGAGCTGAAAAACAGAGGAGAGATCTTGGAGAGGAGTTAGAGGCTTTGAGGACTGAGCTGGAAGATACTTTGGACACTACAGCAGCTCAGCAAGAACTCAGGTGTGTGCAGTCTCTAACAATATTTAGGGAAAATGTTTACATTACATTTTTATTAAATATTGAAAATTTTATTTTTAGGCCAACTACTTAAAAAAGGAGTGCAGATAAGAATACATTTTAGGATAATTGTTACAGAATATTACTTTATTAAAATATACATTACTTAAAATTGACATATTTAAATGTGAACTAAATATAATGTTGAATATAATTTTAAATATAATTAATATATATGAATATGTATATATATGAATATGAATATGTAATATATCTCAAATTAACATTAAATATAATTAGCTGACATTAAAGGAACATTTAACTAATTTAATTAGGGCTTCATATGCAGCTTTACCTTTCCTTTGCATATAGAATGTAACGCAGTAATTTATATCACAAAATTTTTCTACTGTGCTTGAAATATGATTTAAATTTACTATTAAATTTAATTAAAATCTTTATTTAAATGGAAATATTTAAATGTTGTAATATATTTACTCTCAATTACAAATTAAAATAAAATTAAGGCTAAATGAATCGTATTTAAAATACCAAAAAACAAAAATAGCATTTTTCTATCTCTATTAAAACTAAAAACTGTAAAAAAAAAGAAGAAGAAGAAAAAGAAAAAACAGTTTCTGCTAAGTGAATTCTGTAATTTATTTGTCCTCATGTTATTACAAATAAAAATAAAAAGCCTCAATTAACCACAGTTAATTCATAATTAGATAAGTGTACTAATTTGAAGCCTGACAAAAGACTATTACAATATAATTATTTAAATTGTACTTTTTATATATATATATATATACATAAAATATTTAGAGTAAAATTTAAAAATTAAATAAATATTTAGAGATAAAAATTTAGCATGCTTTCTTTTCAGAAGGGTAGAGTTACCACAGGCATTTATTTAACCAGATTAGGTGTGTTTGTGAATGTTAAGGTCTCGTCGTGAGGCTGAATTAGGAGAGCTTCAGAGATGTTTAGAGGAAGAAACTCGTCGTCATGAAGCCCAGTTGTCAGAGCTCCGCATCAAACACACCGCTGCTATAGACTCACTTCAGGAGCAACTCGACAACGCCAAAAGAGTGAGTCTTGGAGTTTACATCAAATTAATCTTGTTATAAGGAGTTGTTACTCTGGGAAGCCAGCCTTATAGTGGTATGCTGCCAACTTTTGATGTGTGTGTGTGTCTGTAGTCCCGCCAGTCGCTGGAGAAGGCAAAGGCTGTTTTGGAGGAGGAGCGCTTGAATCTGAGTGCTGAACTGAAGACTTTACAGGGAGGGAAGATGGAGAGTGAAAGGGGCAGAAAAAGAGCGGAAGGACAGTTACAAGAACTCAACGCACGCCTCTCGCAGGCAGAGAGAGAAAGAGAAGAGCGAGAGGAACGTCTCAGTAAACTCCAGGTAAAGTGGAAAAACAAGAGAGAAATAGATTTTTTTTAAATGGATTGTTTTCTAAATGCAAACTAGACATAAGAGTTCATTTAGTTTGGTTTATGTAAAAAACAGTTTTTTAAATTCTGTCAGGCACAAGAAAATATCACCCATAGCAACTTGTTTGGGGTGATGTAGGGTATGTTCATGTGAACTCAGGTGCAGTCAATCTTAAGCTGCAGTCATATTTACAAAATCTAAATCCATATTGGCAAAATCCAGTTGTTTTAATTGGAATTTCACATTTGTGTAAATGATTTTACACAGTTTTGGTTTATACATTTGGGTCAAGTTGGTCAGGTAGAATTCAATTATCTTCATTGATAAACATAACATTGCCTGCTATGAAAATGTTTTATATGTGAGCTGAGCATTCAGTACATTACAAAAAAGCAATGATCTATTATCAATAATGTAGCAAATTTTTGGAAAATATCACCACACCGTTTGACTTACAGTGAATGTTCTACATCTGGAATAACCACGTAAAGCTGATAGCTTTTTTGGTACATGATAGCCAGATCAAGAACTGATCATTTGTTGGTTCAAGCTGTCAATTGGTTTCCTATGTTACAAACAACAGCTTGACAAGTTTAGGTTGAGTGTAAGATTTGTTTCTGGTTTAGATACAATTTTTAAACTGAATCACGGTGAATCATGAAAACATCCTAACTTTCACGTCTCTCCCTCTCAGTCAGAGCTTGAGTCTCTGTCCAGTTCCCTCTCCTCATCTGACTCCAAATCTCACCGCCTTCATAAGGAGGTCAGCAGCCTGGAGAGCCAACTGCATGATGTGCAGGTAACTTGTGTGTTTTAATTGGCTCTCTTCCACTACATTATAATAGGGTCATGGGACTTAACTGAACTTCTTTGGATGAAACTCTTTTATAACATTGCATTAGATGGATGAACAGGATTTAAATCCTCTAGAGAGGTCCTTAGCTCACTTTGATTGTTATTCTACGTTAAAGCATATCTTAGAGACTGTAAATGTAAAGGCCTCTTAAGCATGCTTATTTTGTGTGTGTGTGTTTGTGTGTGTGTTATCTTTTAGGAGCTACTACAGGAAGAGACACGGCAGAAGTTGTCACTAGGTTCACGTGTACGTGCTCTTGAGGAAGAGAAAGCTGGACTGATGGAGAGATTAGAGGAGGAGGAGGAGAAGACTAGAGAACTTACACGCCAGATTCAGAACCACACACAACAGGTATGCAGCCAATTTTACGTACACAACAGGAAAACAATCTTTAATGCACTACTTGATACATTATGGTTATGTCTCCATGTAGCTGGCTGATCTGAAGAGGCAGACAGAGGAAGTCAATTCAGCAGTGGAGGCTGGGGAGGAGACCAGGAGAAAGATGCAGAGAGATTTGGAGAACGCCGTACAGAGGGAGAGATCCAAAGAAGAAGAGAAAGAGCGCATTGAGAGGCAGAAAGAACGGCTAAGAGAGGAGATAGAGGACATGACCATCGCTCTGCAGAGAGAGAGACAGAACTGCACTGCTCTGGAGAAGAGACAGAAGAAATTTGATCAGGTAAATTATGTAACAGAGGTAAATGGACAAAGAAAAGAATGTATTACTGGATAATCTGACTGGTAGATAAATGGACGGATTCACTGAATAGATGGATGGACTGACTAGTGGTTTATGGATGGAGGGATGGATGAATGGTTGGATGGATGGATGAATGGACTGGTGGAGGGACTATATATTGTTGTAAATACAGAAAAACTAACTGGTTGATGATGATCTCAGTGGTTTGGTGAACAGATGGATTGACAGTGTGGTGAGTATATGGGTGGATGAATTTATTGTACAGATGGTTGGAAGTATAAACAGATGATGGTGTATGGATGGAATAGATGTAATGACTGAATCAATTATGGCTGTACTGAATAAATAGAGGAATAGATTAAAAAATGAATGCTGGGTGAATGGATAGATTGATTTACTAGTGGATGATAGATGAATAGATGGATTGACTGGGGCACTGATGGATGGGTTGATAGATTGATTGGTGGATAGATAGTTATACTGACTGGTGTATGCATGGGTGGATATATGAATTAACTGGCGTATGGAGGAAAAAATGGATAGATTGGCAGGATGGATGGATGGACTGACTTGTGGATAAATGGGTTGATTGACTGGATATATGAATAAACTGGTGGCTGGATCCATGGATGGATGGATAAATGATGCTGAATAAATGGATAGACATAAGTTAATATTCGAAGAATGAAAAAGACAGGTACAGTAGATGCATTAATGAATAGTTAAAGTTTAATAGTGAAGCAGTGCATCTCCAAATACTAATCACCCTTTGACATTTAACCTTCAGTGTTTGGCCGAGGAGAAGGCAGTGAGTGCTCGGCTGCTGGAGGAACGTGACCGTGCAGAAGCAGAGAGTCGAGAGAAAGAGACGCGCTTCCTGTCGCTCTCTAGAGCATTGCAGGAAGCAACAGAGCAGAGAAATGAACTGGAGCGAACCAATAAGCAGCTCCGCCTGGAGATGGAGCAGCTAGTCAATGCCCAAGATGATGTCGGCAAAAATGTACAATTTGCTCTTTTTACCATTGTGCTTGCATAGTTTATTAATCTAGTTATCCTAGGCTATTACTCTAAGCCCAAAATGATTCATACCCCTGACAAATTCTGACTTAAAGTTACTTTCATTCAACCAGCAAGTGTTTTTTTTTGGACTGGAAATGACACAGACCAAATCTCCCAAAAGATAATAAGATGATGCATCATTGTGGAAATCATTTTATTTACATTTGAACAAAAAAATTAAGTCAGAATATGCCAGGGGTATGAATTTCCATCTTGACTGTATATAATTAATGTTCTTTTTTTTTGCCTATATTATCTGGCCTCCTCAGGTCCATGAGCTGGAACGTTCTCGGCGGGCTTTGGAAACAGAGGCACAGTCTCTGAAAGAACAGACGCAGGAATTGGAGGATGAGTTGGGAGAGGCGGAGAACGCTCGCCTCAGATTGGAGGTCACACTTCAGGCCCTCAGAGCTCAGTTTGAAAGAGAGATCAGCACTAAGGAGGAGAAAGGAGAAGAAAAGAGGAGGGCACTCAACAAACAGGTAATGGCCTTCAGCAGAACAGAGGAGTTATGGGTTGAAATAATGTTTGAAGAATTTCAGACCTCCTTTTTCTCCTACATTTGATTTCTTACATTTCCTCTTTTGTATGTTCAGGTACGAGAGCTTGAAACGATGCTTGAGGAGGAGAAAACTCAAAGAGCTCAGGCTTTGACTGTTAAGAAACAACTGGAGACAGAGCTGCAGGAGGCGGAGGCTCAGGTGGAAGCAGCCAATCGAGGCAGAGAGGAAGCGTTTCGCCAGATGAAACGTCTCCAGGTTTGTCAGTTTCATTACTCGTTATATAATTGTGCATGTAAAAAGGGAATCATTTGATCAACTTTGAAAAAAGTACTTCAACTTGTTACACCTAAAAGAATTACAGCTGGAATTCATGTGTTACACATTCATTGTTGATTTGTATATATAATTGATTCAGAAACCTGATTTGGTTGACAGTTGAAACGTCCCGATGTGAATATGTGGTGTGTTCCTGTGTGTTTTTTTAAGACTCAGATGAAGGAGCTTATTCGTGAGCTTGACGAAACCAAGTTGGCTCGAGATGAGATTGTTGCCCAATCAAAGGACAGTGAAAAACGCCTGCAGACATTGGAGGCAGAACTATTGCAGCTGACAGAGGTGTGTCAACCTGCCTGTGCGACTCAGAAGATATTTGACCTGTGTGACTTCATTTTTATCTTTCTATTCTGTTGTTTTTCTAGGATCTGTCTGTTTCTGAGAGGCAGAGGAGGCAAGCCCAGCAGGAAAGAGATGAAATGGCGGATGAAATTATCAACAGTGCAACTGGAAAGTCAGTATCTGTTTATGATAATTGTTTTTCTTTTAATAAAAATGAATGCTTTTATACAGAAAAATACATTAAGTAACCCTAAAAAATGGTTTTAACAAATATACTAATCAGCACAACTGTTTGTTGGTCAATATTGATAATAATAAGAAATGTTTCTTGAGTAACAAATCAGAACTACAGTGATTTCTAACGTATCATTTGGCACTGAATAATACAAATAATACATTTAACCCTCACAGTAATAATAAATATAATAATAATAATAATAATAATAACATTAAAAAACATTTAAAACATTTACCTGAAACATTTACATTTTTAAAAAAAAAACTTACCATCCCTTACCATGCTTGTAGTGCATTTAATATCCACATTTTACAATCCAGAGGCAGATTTGCATCCAATCAGTTCCCAGTACAATTTCCTGCATTAAAAAAAATTATCTAAATTTATCTGCTTAATCTAAAACATAAATATAAAATATATGAATGCCGGTATTATCGCTAATGTTTAGTTTTGTTGTAAACTTTTAATTTTGTTTTCCATTTAGATCTGCACTATTTGATGAGAAGCGGCGCCTTGAAACTAGAATCACTCAGATGGAGGAAGAGTTAGAAGAGGCACAAAGTAATGCTGAACTACTAGCTGAGAGGCAGAGGAAGAGCACCTTACAGGTACACAAAGAAACACACGCACGCACGCACGCACGCACGCACACACACACACACACACACACACACACACACACACACACACACACACACACACAAAAACATGTAATCTGTCTTTAACTAAACCTTAACTATCCAAACTATCACATACAAATACCGAGATGGAACACTCTGCATCTGTTTTTTATGTTAGATTGAAACCCTTACAGTCCAGTTATCTGGAGAGAGGACTCTAGCGCAGAAGAGTGAAGGTGCACGAGAGACTCTGGAGAGGCAGAATAAGGAGTTAAAGACTCGTCTCAATGAGATGGAAGGAGCTGTGAAGGGGAAACATCGCCTTAGCGTCGCCGCCCTGGAGGCTAAGATCGAATCCATGGAGGAACAAGTGGAGCAAGAAAGACAGTAAGAAGCAAATGCTATGGTCAAATTAACAATTGTCCTTTCAAACCCTTTAGTTTTCTTATTTACTAGTCAATATCACTTTTATTTATATACCACACTTATTTATCAGTTCTGCAGAAGAAAATAGTGTAACTTTTAAGTTCAATTTAGATTTTTGTTAGATTAAAACCTGTCAATATTTGTAATGTTTATCAATTATCAAAAATTATGTTGTCGTTATTCAGGATTTATTCCTTATTCAAGTCAGTTTAAGTGCATATTAATTTCATATCAATAAGTGTGTCAGTGTTGTAAAGTGTCATTATGTCAATTCTTATTATGATAGAGTCAGTAATCAAAGTTATTACTGAATTTTAATTGTCTATTGAACCACACACACACACACACACACACACGCATGCGTGTACAGCTAATTCCCATAGATTTTTTTTATACTGCACAAATTCTATATTCTATGGCCCTAACACAACCCTACCCCTAATCCCAACCCTTACAGGAAACAGTCAGCATTTTTACATTTTCAAAATGCTTCATTCTATGGGATTTATGAGCCATTTTCCTCATGGAGAAGGACAGGCTCTAAAGTCACTCTCCAAAATCCTTTATTGTTCCTTGCTGGTGGAATGATCTTTCCATTCCCACACGAACTGCTAATTCACTGGTATCATTCAAACGACAACTAATAATACATCGCTTCCATGAACACCTAAGCACATAAAAAAAATCCTTCTCCTCTAGCTCTTAATTCTCTTAGCACTATCATTACTGGTATGGCTACACTTGTGGGGACATTTGCTCCTCACAAGAAATACAAAGTATGCACTCGAGGTTACCATAAGGAATACAAGGTACACATGAACATTTACATACTCTCAAAAAACCTGATTGTCAGAACTGATTTTCTTTATTGCATATTATTAAAAAAGATTAAGGAATACCACCCTCTAAAAGGACAAGTGATTGTTCAAAGAAAAATAAGTGTGCATGAACAAACTGAAAATATTCCCTTCAAGCTTAATAGCCATTGTTACATTACTTGTACTGTATGGTCAAGTGCATACCTTCGAAAATGCAAGAAAATTATGACAGATTTTTTCATCTTTTAAGCATCTACAATGCTTAAGGACTTGAAAGAGCATTGTGACTGTTTGTGTATTCTCTGTTCCTTTTTTTAGAGAGCGAGCCATAGCCAATAAGCTGGTGAGGAAAACAGAGAAGAAACTGAAAGAAGTTGTAATGCAAGTGGAGGATGAAAGGAGGCATGCAGATCAATATAGAGAGCAGGTACTCTTTAAAAACGTCATCTCCAAACCTTCAGCCTGACTTGAAAAATGGCCCAAAAATGAATTGTTGTCATTAACTCACCCCCTTGTTGTAACTACCCATTTCTTTTTTTATGGAACATAATAGAGGACATTTTAAGAATCTTGGTTCCCACCAACAGTTTTGGTTCCCATTTGTCCCATAACAAAATATTAAACAGAACCAAAATAGTTTAGTTAACATGTAAAATAACATTCTTCTTTTGTCTAACGTGTACATTTTGATTTCAACAACCAAATAATATAATATAATATAATATAATATAATATAATATAATATAATATAATATAATATAAT
>CAIGQW010018594.1:112848-142976 GCA_903798125.1 Danio choprae
ATATAATATAATATAATATAATATAATATAATATAATATAATATAATTGGAATTGGGCGACGCGTTGGCGCAGTGGGTAATCAATCACCTCACAGCAAGAAGGTTGCTGGTTCGAGCCTTGGCTGGGTCAGTTGGCATTTCTGTGTGGAGTTTGCATGTTCTCCCTGTGTTGCCGTGGGTTTCCTCCGGGTGCTCCGGTTTCCCCCACAGTCCAAAGACATGCGCTATAGGTGAATTGGGTAAGCTAAATTGTCAGTAGTGTATGTGTGTGAATGAGTGGGTATGGATGTTTCCCAGTGATGGGTTGCAGCTGGAAGGGCATCTGCTGCGTAAAACACATGCTGCATCAGTTGGCGGTTCATTCCGCTGTGGTGACCCCAGATTAATAAAGGGACTAAGCCAAAAAGAAAATGAATGAATGAATAATTGGAATTGGGGCGTCACAGTGGCGCAGTGTGTAGCACGATCGCCTCTCAGCAAGAAGGTCACTGGTTCGTGGTGGGTCAGTTGGCATTTCTGTGTGGAGTTTGCATGTTCTCCCTATGATTGCGTGGGTTACCTCCGAGTGCTCTGGTTTTCATTCCGCTGTGGCGACCCCAGATTAATAAAGGGACTAAGCCAAAAAGAAAATGAATGAATAAATTGAAATTAACAACTTTTACAATTTACAGGTTTACAAAACTTATTTAAACTGTTTTCCTTTTTGCATAAAGCTTCTTCTTTTTTTTTTTTTTTTTTTGCAAAAAACAAATATTAACTTTTCCAAAAAATGGACTCATCCCACAAGGCCATCCCAATGTAATATTCCAATCACAATACATATCCCTGCATGCTATAATAGAGTCTGTATTACATAATGTATGGTATGTAGCTAATGTTACCTCCAGCTCCTAGACTGCAGCTAGACTGCGTTTTTTTCCCTTTGCTTTCAACAATTGGTGAAGTTTGTTTTCTCGGCACTGTCACCACCGGCTTGCTTGGTTTGGGATTTGTGAGCTGTGCAACAATGGATTTGCTCTTCAGTGTTTGGACCTTCAGCAGTGAGATTTAAACTACACTGAACTGAACTGAACTAAACTGAACTTCAACTGAAAACTGGACTGACACAGTTTCCATTCACTAGAACTTCTATGTTAGCTTTGCCACAACTTAAATTGTAAAAGCGCTATAGAAATAAAGATGAATTGAATCTAGTCAGCTTTTGTTTCACATGATTTGCAGGATTTATGTTCAGGCTATGCTGCTGTGGTTAGTGCATTACACTTGAATTTCTACATTATAAAATCGGTCTATCTTTGTAGTTGGATAAGTCCATGGGGCGCCTCCGTCAACTGAAGAGGCAGCTAGAGGAGGTGGAGGAAGAGAACTCTCGCTCCAATGCCCAGCGCAGGAAACTACAGCGAGAGCTGGAGGAAATGAGCGACAGCATGCAGAGCATGAACCGCGAGCTCAACACTCTCCGCTCCCAACTCAGGTAAGGATCATGGCGGTTATGATGGTTTGTTCACCATTTTGTGTATAGAGCAAAAATAAACAACAAGCAAGCTTTTTTTGGCTGATTCAGGCCTATCATTTCCTGATGTAAACATATATACAATGTTTGCTATGAACAAATTCAATGTGAAAAAATATATCTAGTTACATTTTTTTAGACTCATATAACAGTAATAACAACAAACATATACCTATTTTTGAGTGTGTCCTTGTGGTGAGGGGGCGGGGCTTAGAGCCGTGGGAACGGAATGAGGCCGTGGCGTAAGTGCTTACAGGTGCAGCGCACACCGGCCTCGAATCCCACGGAAGGAGCTCTGGACTATAAGAGGAGGAACGAAGGCAGAGGAAGCTGAGAGAGGTCCAGGCCTGGACAGTTATGACTGTAATAATTTTCGCGGCCACCTGGCCGCCGGGAAGAAGGAGGCGGAGAACCGATGAATCTTTATAAAAGATATTTATTAATAAAAGGGACGGCAGCTCCTTACGAAGACTGCCGTCTAAACCAAAACAAAGGGACGGCAGCTCCTCACAGAGACATCTAAACCAAAACAAACAAAACATAACTGTCCAGGCCTGGACCTCTCTCAGCTTCCTCTGCCTTTGTTCCTCCTCTTATAGTCCAGAGCTCCTTCCGTGGGATTCGAGGCCAGTGTGCGCTGCACCTGTAAGCACTTACGCCACGGCCTCATTCCGTTCCCACGGCTCTCGGCCCCGCCCCCTCACCACAGTCCTGTATATGATAAATCTTATTGGCCATCACTCGATCATCACTGGAATTTGATAATTGTATTTTTGTGTGAAATATTTAGCCTTTTTTTGCCGTTTTTAAATAAATTAGATATCAATGCATTTCATGTTGTTGTGCATGTTTCATCCGCTCATTTACTCATCTAATGTGTCTGATTGTGTGTCCATCTATATTTGTGCGTTTGTCTCCTACACCCACACAGCATCACAGAACGCCAGAAGTCAGAACAGTAGGTTTCCATGTGTGAATATACATAGATAGAGTGTCAGACTATGTCTGTTTTCCTCTATGGGCATTTCCCTGTCTCTTCTTGATTCCGCTGTTGTTTTGAGGTTCCCTGCTAAGATTAGAGTTTTTTGGTCCTTTGTGACTGATTTAATTCAGAATCGTATCAAGATGGTGTACAGTAGTCTACCTTGGGTTCTGGGTCACTTCCTGTTTATAGATGGGGATAAATCGCAGATTCTTTATTTCACCAATTATAGAATCTTTAATCTTTTTCCCTCTTTCTTTCTTCAGGTCATAAACAGTGAGCCCCAAAACAATTTGGACATTAAGGTCACAGTTCAAAATGCATTCATGTCCTAGTTTTAGGACAAAAATGAAAACAAAATGTTTTGTTTTGTTTTGTTTTGTTAAAATGAGATAATTAAAAATCCATGAACCACATGGTAAAAAAAAGCTTGGTGGTGGGGGAAAAAAGAGAAAAGTCTTATTATTTCAAGATAATAACTTATTATTTCAAGACTTTAACTTGTTATTTTAACATATAACTCACTGTTTCAAGATCTTAAGTTATTTCGACATAACTCATTATTCTCCAACATAAGAATCATGTTAAGGTTTGTGTTCATTTCATTATAAACCACTAAACTAAGATTCAGTTACTGATCGAACAGTAGGTCAACATTACTACAATACATTCTTTAGTTTAAGTTAAATAACGAGTAAATATGCCGAAATAACAACTTAATATATTGAATTAGCGAGTTATTGTTGAATAACAAGTTAATATATTAAAATAACAAGTTAGTATGTTGATATAGTTTTAACTATTAAGTTAATATCCTGAAATTTATTAACTTTTTCATTTAATTTTTATTACAATATAAGTTTTCTCTTTTTTCCTCCCCACAACCAAGCTGTTTCATTATGTGCTACAGGGCTTCCATACTAAGTAACTGCTATACTAAAAAGACACAAAAAGCAGCTTCCTTGTCCAAATATGCTTTGGGGACATTGTGTATGTATATTAAATTATGTATATGAATCACATGTCAATGTATTCTGTGTTTGTGTGTGTCTGCCTCAGGCGAGCTCCGCTCCCTCTGTCCATGCGTGCTGGCCGCAGAGCTCTGGTGGATGACCTTTCTCAGGAGAACTCTGATTCTGAAGATCCAGGTGCTTCTCCCACCCCGTCCAGCGGCCCACCGGGTACTCCCACACCCTCAGACAACGCCCTGGGCCCCCCACCCCCCTACAGCCTTACAGATGCTGAATAAGAAGGGGCGAGATGGACAATTTTACTGGTTTAACTCGCATAGCTTTTGCAATCGTACCCATAACAAAACATCCATGCAGTCACACATAACTTGAAACTAGTTTATGTGATTTATCGATTTTAAATAAACTGACGAATTAGCATGCAAGATGGAGAAAGTCTGATCATAGTACTTTAGAAACCAAGCAAGCAGTGAGTAAGGAATGCAGAAGTGAAAATGACATTTTCCAGCATTCCTTAGGAAATGAAGTACTGTATATCGATGCAGTATATCAGGCTTGTTGTGGCAAAATTGTGATGGCCACCTCAAGCTCAATTTCAATCAGTTTAAAGCCATGTGTTTAGGTGAAATTTGCATGTGTATGGCAATCAAAAGCCATTGGGGTTTACAAAGATGATCCACAATCAGGCTGGAATGTGTCATCTGTGCTCGCACAAGCCATCAAATCCTCAAAGCACTGAGAAACTTTCTCTCTCTTACTCCTGAATCAACATCATGCTTAAAGACAGTGAGAACTGAGCAAGAATATCTCTTTGGTGTTTTAAAATGTCAGTGTTTTAACATTTTAGAGGTGGTAGCATTACTCAATACATAGAAAATAATGCTTTTTGCTAAATATGATTTGGCGGAGATGATGATTATGGAAGCCCATTTTTCCCCTAGAGTAATAGAATTACAAAATTAATTGGGGATTTATATCACAAAATTGCATTATTCTTTCATCAGTGTTGCGATTTTACAACTTTCAGTTGCGAGAAACAAACTTTATATCTTAGTTGCAACATTCTTAATATTGTGACTGTATGTCACAAGTTTCTTTCAGTTGTGACTTTATGGCTCACCATTACAACTTTCTCAGTATTGTAACTTTACACCACACAATTTTGATCCTGCTAATTGCAACTTCACAATTGCGATGGTCCCAAAATTGTGATCTTATTACTTGAAAATGCAAGTTTGTTTCTCACAATTGTGTGACTTTATATCTTACAGTTTTGCTTTTAAATATATATTTCTTTTTACATCTCGCAGATATACTCGCAGACTTGTTTGTCTTAAATGTGATTTTATAACTCGCAGTGTGACTTTATAGCTCACAATTGTGACTTTCTCAGTATTGCAACTGCATGTCACTACTGCAGGTTTGTTTCTTGCAGCTGTGACTTTATATCTCACTGTGTGAGTTTTTATATCAAAATTACTCTATCTCTAAATGGTGATTTTAGCTCTTGCAATTGTATGTTTGGTTCTCGCAATTGTGACTTTATAACTTACAGTGTGACTTTATATCTCACAATTACACCTTTCTCAGTATAGTAACTTGTTCCTGCTATTTGCGACTCAGAGTGACTTTATATCTCACAATTGTGACATTCTCAATATTGTGATTTGACATCTTTGCATACTTTCTTGCAGTAGTAGCTATAACTCAGTGTAACTTTATATCTCACCGTTGCCACCGTCTCTTTTCGATATTGTGATTTTACATCTAACAAATGTAAGGTGGTGTTTACACTAGTGCATTTTTGTTTTTAAAATGGCATTTTAGAATCCAGACTGCCATTTTTACTGCAATTATAATCTCCATCCATGCTACACAGTCTAAAACGCATGATACTGTACACTCCAAAAAATATTTAGCTGCTTGTTCAAACTCATTCATTCATTCATTTTCTTTTCGGCTTAGTCCCTTTATTAATCTGGGGTCGCCACAGCGGAATGAACCGCCAACTTATCCAGCATATGTTTTACGCAGCGGATGCCCTTCCAGCTGCAACCCATCACTGGGAAACATCCATACACACCCATTCACACTCATACACTATGTGGAACAATTTAGCTTACCCCATTCACCTATAGCGCATGTCTTTGGACTTGTGGGGGAAACCGGAGCACCCGGAGGAAACCCACGCAAACACGGGGAGAACATGCAAACTCAACACAGAAACGCCAACTGACCCAGCCAGGGCTCAAACCAGCGACCTTCTTGCTGTGAGGCGATTGTGCTACCCACTGCGCCACCGTGCTGCCCCTTGTTCAAACTACTTATTTAAAATAAGCTGAGACAACACAATTCTTGCAGGTTTTATTGGGACAGCTTAATTGTTTTATGGTCAATCCACTTAAATTTAAGTAAACTTCATCGATATGTGTTGGGACAACATGAATGAATTGTGTGGAACCCTGCATTTTTTACAGTGTATGTTACATGATATGAGATTGACCAATCAGAAAACGATATGCAATCAGAGAGCGATTGTGAATAGCCACGCCTCCATTTTTAAAGTTGCGCATTTCAGTCCATCTATAATGAAACAGAACACTAGCTTTTCTAATTAAAATGGGCTCTTTAGTGTTTTCAAAAAGCTCCATTTTCACAGGTCAAAGATGTCAAGAGTAGACAGGCATAGAACTAACAAAAAAAATGTGTTTTAAAATGAAAACGCACTAGTGTAAACGGCACCAATGTTGGCACCAACGGCGGTTTGTTCCTTGAATTTGTAACTTTATACATCACAGTCTGAATAATATCTCTCAATTACAGCATTGTCAGTATTGTGACTATACATCTAGAAGCTGCAAGTTTGTTTCAGCTAATATTTGACTGAAACTATCTCACAATTGCACTTTTCTTTCTCAATATTGTGACTTTGTTTATGTGACCTTACAATTCACAATGTGACCTTATATGTCAAAACAACATCTATATTGTGCAGTATGACTTAACATCTAGGCTTTATGTCTCGCAGCTCAAGTTTTATCTCAGTTACTTTTTAATTTTTTTACTCTGAGGAAAAATGGGGGCTTCCATATGACAAGCTACACGCACAAAGCTATGATTGTATCAAATGAAAACAGAAAAGTGAGAAAGAGAAAATAGCTTTTGTATTAAATGAATATATGCTACAAATCTGAGCTGTCCATTTACATTTTAGCCATAACTTGACCATAAGAAAATAGGGATACAGAAGATAAAAAACAGCCAAAGCTGACAGATTTCACCTCCATATAGATTTAGCAGTAACAATTCCTAGATATTTGATATATACCTGCTTCGATCTCATTCAAACTTTAGTCCTCAGTTCAACTCCCTAATAAGGTCGGGGTATCTGTGCCGCAGATCACATACCCTTTTAGATACTGTGCGTAGATAGATAGTTGGCTTTAAAGGGATGCTTTGGTTGGTAGTGACATACAGTAGGTAGTTAGGATTTCTTAATTTACGTCTTAACACAACAGCTCCAGTTTCAGACTACTGACTTGTAATTTTTATCAAGTAAGACAATTCCAGTGTGCAGTCTTAATTTATTTAGTTATTTTTTATTACGTTTGTCTGCACATAGACATGTCATGGTTATTTGTATAGTTTGAAATTTAAGTAAAAACTAGGCAAAATGAACGATTTTGAGGGTATGGATGGTTTTACATGTTATCAGTAACACCGGACAGAACAAAAATCATAATTTCACCATTTACTCTACAGTGGGCCTCAGAGAAAATAACACATTTTACACCAATAACACATCTTTAAGTGTGTTTGAGACCATTTAGACAACAGACAAGTCTAATCAGGATTTCTGAGAGGTTTATGACATATTTCAAAGATGTGAACATATGATATTTTGCCTGTTTTGTTCCCGAGGGGTTGAAGGCTGCTAGTTACTTTTTAACTATCTCATTTTATCAATGTATTTTTTTGTATCAAAGAAACATACTGTATTTTTGTTTGTTTGTTTGTTTGTTCATTTTTGAATGTGGTAAATATTTATGGATCCAAGCTTTTATGTTGAAACACAATCTGGGGCATATGGATGACTTAAAGGGACATTATTCTAGCTGTATGCATGTCAACAGTGCCTGTAGTATCTGCCGAATATACAAAATGGACTCCATTGGGAAAATCGGTCAAATAATAAGAACGAGGTCTGGAATTTGAGAAATAAATTGCAATTTTAGGTCTCCCTGAACAGCAATCTGTCTCAGACATCCTTCTCAAAGATGATTTTGTTTGTTTAGTGATGATTTTAGAGGACTTTTGAAAGGTTGAATACTTCACCATGTCAATTGAAAGCGATCTTCGTTGTGCGTGTATGTATTATTTTAATTCAAAGATATTGTGTGGTGATGCACATTTTGATATGTTGCGTCAGGCTTACGCACACTTGTTTTTAAAGTTCTTTCATCTAACAGTGTTGAACTGTGAATAATAATCGTTTGTCACCATTAAGTATTAGAACATGTGTAAGATCTGTTCTGCCTGTGAAATTGCAGTTGATTCACTGAAGGCTGTTATTACTACACAGTATCTGTCCTATAAATCGGGAAGCAGGGTTTTCGTGTCAGATTCCATTGTACGTAAAATGTGTAATAGATTGTGTAGATCACATTTTTTGATACTTGAACTGTGTTATTTTCCCCTATAATTCAAAAATTAAGTGTGTTTTAAGTTCTGATCTTCATATGGAATTGTATGTAGTTGTAAAATGCTAACTGAAAGCGAGGAAACTATGCTTTTAAAGACAAAAGGATAGAATTACACACACAAGCCAAAAGACTCGAAAGCCTTGAGCAACCGATTTTTTTATTTTACTCATTTGTCCAAGTCAGATCATATTCCTGATATTTGCCTAAATTTCTAAATTCTTTCTAATGTCTTTCAAGCAACTCAGCACTGCTGTTAGAAATGTGTTTTGTCGCTGATAAATGTACACAACAATTAACAGATTTGGAGAGCTGTTCAAACTCAAAAAACTCAATTAGAAGAGGATTTGCATAAAAAAATAAATAAATCTAAATAGTGTAGTTTAATAAATGGGTACTAAATCTGTGTTGTATAACGCAGTTTTAAATCAGTGTGAAATGAATGCACAATAGCACAAAATGTGTATGGAAAAGGACTAAAAGCCCTAGGGTAGATACATATATGTATCTGGTGTTTCTGAACAGGATTGTGTGCTTTTTTTTTTTGCATATGTGGAACTTGACTTTTTAACCATGTTGTTTATTTAATCTTTTGCTTTATTTTGCTATAATGACAATATGAGACTGGGGTGAATTTTAATATACCATTGGTTTTAAAATCAGTGTGGTTTATTTTTACACTAACACGCCATCAACAATTAACCATCAGCCACATAAAAATGGCCAGCTTATTCACCAAAAATAGGCAAGTCTGTTTTGCAGTAGTTTAAGAGCAAAATAATGAACTAAAAAACACTTTTATAAAACTAAAGGCATGGCTAATTATAACAAAATATATGTAATGCATTGAAAAGCTAAAATAGTTCAGAGAAATAACTTTAAAATTGCATTTGGCGGCTGCACGATTTGTGTTTTTATTTGCCAATTTAAAATGTAAATGAATACATTCACATTTGTACGTTTGATAACACAATAATAACTGACTTTTTTAAGTGGCACTCAAATTCATATGTTACAATACACATACAATCTTTACATGACTTCATTATTTGTGATTATTCATTTCACAACACAGACAATAACATTTCACAGAAATGATCATCTTAACAATCAAACATACGATACATCAAAATTCATGAATGCAGTTTCTAACTGTCCACTGAATGATTAGTAACTCCCAAATGTTTTACTCATGCTATTTACCTCTTCTTCTGCCACAATATCACTGAACAACCAATCATCATCTAGAGGCGGAGTTGGAATTGGAGTGGGCTGCATCTTATCTGACATAGCAGGGAAAGATCTAGCCACGCCCTCAAAGTTCTCGTATTTCGAGTAAAAACATGACTCTCCTTTATGATAACAAAAGCCTTCAGGGCAACAAATTGTAGGACACTGGACACTTAATCCAGTCTGATTATCAGCCTGTGCCATATTTTTACCTCTGACATCATCATCTTGCATCATAATATACAGATCCTTTTCTGCTCTTGAATAGTTCTTATACGAGACCTCTAGAGGCTGTTGTTCCCAGTTCTCACTAAGAATCCTTTTAGATTGAGAACCCTGCTCATTCTCAAGTGTTGGGAACACGTGGCGGTTTAAAACAATATCACCCATGATGGACAAATCTGTAATCGAGTAGCTATCATCCTTTTCATTCATTTTCAAGCAAGTTTCAACACAGCCCAAATGGCTGTCTAGGGTGTTATTAGGGTTCATAGAGTAGTTCATTTGATTGTGATGGAAACCGCGTTCATTTGGCTCTTCGTTGCAAAGTCTGTTAGCATCAAATTCCTGGCCCAAATTGGTTGTGAAGTTGTTGGTTTCACCACTAGAACCTGTTAGGTTCTCTAGGTCATATTCTGAATCCAGAGAATTTGGTATTATGCTGGTTTCCTCTAAATCTTCTTCATTGTCAGCCATCCACTCAGCCATTTTATATTTATGGTTACTATTGTTGATCTGCAGATCTCCATGATGGTTCGAACAATCCAGTAGATCGAGCTCTTCCATAATATCCATTTGTAGATTCCCTACAATGGTTCCCTCTTGGGTTTGAACATCGTGTTCGGCATCTATGAGCATCTGAACCTCCAAATCGCACGAGTCCAAAGACAACAGTGAAATCACCGGAGAAGGGGGGGATAGGTCTGGAACTTCAGCCCCTGTGGGGAGCAGCTTCATATCAGAGTATTTGGAGAGACATGGTTTTGAATACACTCTTGTTCTATCAATACTTTCAAACCAGGAGGACACACTGTCATCAAAGCTTGTTAACTCAGTAGATTCTGTCTGCCCTTCAAAGTCAGTGTCCTTCTCCATTGAGCTTCCAGGGTTGTTTTTCAAAGCTTTCTCAAAGCTACTACTGAAGGACTTGCACTGTGAGAAACATTTATTAACCACATGGGTGTCCATTAGACTGTCCAGTGTCCAGAGGTCACACGCATCCTTTCGTTGATCAGGAAGCACTTCAGATTTGTCAGCATGTATGAAAGTTTCAGTTGCTGAAGAAAACAGAACAAGGAGTCATCAAACTTGTATCAGACCAGAGCAAACCAGTTCTGAAACTTAAAAGTAAGTCTTTTTTTACCTCTTTTTGATGGTTTATGCGATTGGTCTGTGACTTGTGTTGCAATGTGAGATAGTCTGGGTGTCAGATGACCTGGGGGGTTTTCAGTTGAAAATAAAGCAGAGGCCAGCTGATGGTTCGCTGCCTCTATTTCAGCAAATTTCCTGCGTAGGAGCAGATATTCATTATAATCTTTTCAGGCAATGGATTTAAATGACATTTATTGAAAGTGTGAAATGTGTATGAGCTTTCTTTTTTGGACTAGATCTGGTAAACTCCTCCATGACTGAAGGCTACTGCTGAAACAAACATAGAGCAGAGAAGGAAAATACATACTGAGTTAAAGTTTCTGTAGAGTAAAAAAAAAAAAAAGACTTTGGATAAAGTGCTCATTATTGTCCAGCTGTCCAATTAGAGTGCAAGAAAAAATACTACAGTACATCAAGGAAAAAAATAAGAAGAATTTTATATTGTCATCAGTGGTTCTCAACCTGGGTCCTGAGATTGACAAGCACTGCTCTCAAAGAGAGTGTGTCTTTGGACTTGTGGGGGAAACTGGAGCACCCGGAGGAAACCTACGTGAACACGGGGAGAACATGCAAACTCCACGCAGAAATGTCAACTGACCCAGTCGAGGCTTGAAACAGCGACCTTCTTGCTGTGAGGCGATTGTGCTACCCACTGCGCCACTGCGTTGCCACAAGCAGCTTTGTAGAATTTAACTAGTGGTTACACCATGTCATTACATGTTTTTATTTTTATTTTTTACAACCAGACGGTGCTAATCTGCCTTATGTTTTTGAATGGCAGTCTCTATTTAAAAATGACAGTAGGGAGAAAATGGATGTTAATTACTGTATAAATATTAATTATTACAACAAAACCCTCTCAGAATTCTCTCAGAAAAAATATTCTAAATTCAAAATATTCGTCACCAGTTGATTCAAGTTATTTGAAAGTTCCTTATACAGACTACTGCTGAAGAGTCACCACATTATATACATTTCAGTTATTGTTTTATTGTATAAATCAAACATGTACAGTATAGACACAGACATGCACAAAACGTGTTGCCTTGCAACTTTGAATAAAATTATTTTAACAACAGTTTAAACAATGTTTCCACAAAAATATCAGACATCTGTTTTTAACGTTGATAATAAGAAACCATTTTGAGCACCAAAACAGCATTACAATGAATTCTGAGAGATCATGTTAGAAAAAAGTGCTACAAATTCATGACATTATTTGATTATTAAAATAGTAAATTCTTATTTAAAATGTGAATAATATTTTGCACTTTTCCTGTAGTTACATGATCAATATTACTTTTTCTATATATGATTTAAAATACTGGGTTACTAACCATAAACCTACCTCAAAACCTAACCTGAACCCATGTCGAAATCTTATATCACCCAGTACTTTCTTTAGTAAGTTCACTGGAATATACTGGAGTACACTGTCAAATAAAGTGCAGCCAAAAACCTTCTATAACCACCCCAAACTTTGTATCTGTAGTACAGTACAAATAACATACCTCTGTATCATGTTGTGTAGAAACCTGCGATGATTGACTTGTCGTTTTGAAGGCTTGTTTTTACGTGGTCTTTGTAAAGTTCTCATCATGTGACCTGCTGCTGAGGTCACAAAAGTAAAAAGATCTCTGCCCCATGGAACTCCATGCTCCAGCCCAGGTTCAAAGGTCAAAATACTGGATGGTCGCATTGCTCTGGGGCTAAAATGAGGAGAGAAAAAAACATGAGAACGATTGCAAGAAAAAAAAAATCTAATTTCAAATTAAATTCAGCAGTTATTTGCTAAACCGCACATGAACGTCAATAGCTTATATTTGTTTAACATGTGTACAAAAATGAGCTCTTCAGCAGCTTTGGTGTGGTTGGGGTGATAACATTGCTGTGTAAAGAACATTATACAGCTATAATCCCATTACATTATTAATGGAAAGGATGTGAAATTCAGTAATGTGAATTAGAGAACATTTTAATGTGTTACTATTACTACTTTTTAAACCACTAACAGTGGTTTGGCAATAACACAATGCTAACGGTTGCCTGTAGAATCTACAGTAACTTACTGTCAGCACTTACTGTAAATGAAATACAGCAAAAATACTGTATTTACATTTACTGCATCATTTATCTTGCTGTATATGTTTTTACAGTATTGCAACTTTAACATACAATAACAAACCGCATAACTGTAAAATACAGTTCATATTACAGTTAAATACAAAATACAAAAATCGTTAACAATGCAGATTTGAGCTCTCGATCTCAGATCAGATACACATGGCATATCTAAAACAGAACTATGCATTTTCATCATATTCTTGTTTTGAAAAAGTGAATGAGAAAATCACTTAAATATCAACATAACAGAGTTAACATATAGTACTAGTAATAATATAGTAATAGTAACTTACTCTTATATTTTGTAAAAATTTATGAGAAGAATAACGACACACCTCAGTATTTTCTGCCAGAGGGAGAGATATCGTTTGGAGTAGGTCACATGCTTTTTTTTTATCGGTGCTTTACAAATTGTTATGCCTTTATATCACCAATATAACAGAGTTGACCAGAATATGGACAGATATATAACATTTGATCATTTTTTCATGAATATTAAAGCATAAAGTAAGATCCAGAGGAATAACTTAACATTAAGACAAATATTATAGTAAATACATATGCAAACATTATTTTTAGAGATAACTTGATATGATTTGTTTATTATTTAAAATGGTTTCATTAAACATTGTCTTTCTTTTTTAAATAATAGATTTATGTTGGAGACACAAAATGCTCCCGTAATTTTAGAATCACTCTTGTACCACTGCCACTCAAAGAACCTGCTAATGCATAAATAGTTGTTTCTCTAATCATCTATTTGTTTAGTTGAAGAACGTATACATTGTATTTGCTGAACATAATGTGGTTGTCAACCCTTTTGCCCCCCAAGCCTCCCAATAAGGAAATATTCCAGGACCCCAAAAAAGAATTGTAATCTTAAAAACCCCAAAAGTGATTAACAACAGCTTTGCCACTGTCGTTAATTCTCATTCATAGCAAAACATGTGAGATTGAAGTAGGATATTTGAAAACAAATGCAAAGTACAAAGCATCATTTGGTTCCCTTATTATCACGAGCCAGTGAATCACTTTTAATGGTATTTAGCGACGGTTTTACCGCATAACACCAAAAGGGAAAATTGACTACAACATACACTATTACCGAATAAAAGCACATTCGACAAATATTCAGATCTACAAAAACCTGATAACTATAACTAAATGAAATCTTTCAATATACAGCACCACTTACCTTCTGTTATTCAGTAAGAATCCACTTTCAAACTAGGCTTTGCATGGGTGATGCAGTCATGTAGGCTGACTGACCAAGAGACACAGAGAGAATGAATGAATGAATAACTGAAGGGAAGCGTGGCATTGGTTGGTGACGATCAGAATGAACAGTTCTTTGTCTGCTTAGATAAAGGGTGGCAAGACAGCACCATTAAAGAGGACACAGAAGTGCAGTGAAATGAAAAGAAAAGCAATTACCTAGAAGTCAACTGGTTGTGGTCGTGTGGTCTCCTTGTGCATTGTCAAAAAAAGCGCTTGTTAAGTGTTAGCAAACGCAGCACACCAGTTAAGCGCTTCACAGGCCTTTAATTGATGCCTTTAATCTCTGATCCTCATTAACACATTCTCCTGTCTAAGAGCTTTACTGGTTGCCACAGACAAATTGCCTTAACATTTTCAATCCTCAGACAAAATGTTGTTTTTACATATCTGTGGGCTGTTTAACAATGGACCATGGTCAAGAGGACAGAAAATACAGCAGGATTCAAAGCAGGAGCATATTCACTTTATGAATGCTTAATAAGATATGTTCTAATACTGTATATACCATGTCTGAAAAGAATTGATACATTTAATTTCTAAAAGTCCAAAGTCCGTTAAAAATCTTTTAGATAACCAATAATGGTAATTATATATTTAATTTACAGACTCAAAATGTATTTAAAAACTAGTGTGACTTTTTTAAAATTTTCATCTTTTTTTCTGTGGAACATTACATACGTTTTTTTGACAGTGAAAATACAGTAGTTATCAACAATTGGTTGCAATTTTCCAGCACACCTGAAATTATATATTGTGTCTGATAGCATTGTTTCTATAACAAACATCAGAGCAGAGATGAATCCCAAGTAAACTGCACACAACAGGGCATCCTGGCTCGTGAGGCAACCATGCTAACCACTAAGCCACCATATAATTTTCATAATTTTTTATTCTTTTAGATTTTACGTCTTTGTTTTGTTTTCCTGATTTTGTTAAGGACTTTTGTTATTTTTTAGCACTTATTTATATTTACTACACAGTACACAATTTACATCCATTAATAAAATGTTTCTGTATTTTGTGATTCAGAATTCAGTGTTTTCTATTTACACCTAAAATTTAACTCTACGGTATGACAAACTGAAATTAATTAACATTTTTAGTAGTTGAGCAAGTGTCGAGGAGCAGCAGCTGTTTGACTGGGCAGAGAACACAGCTGAGACACAGAACAAGACTAAACTAGACTTTGACTGGAAAGAACTGATAGATTAAAAAAGATTGAGAGAGCGAGGCACGGGAACACATATAACCAACAATATTCAGGCAAAGATAAAAAAAATCAGGGAGAATTCATTCATTTTCTTTTCGGCTTAGTCCCTTTATTAATCTGGGGTCGCCACAGCGGAATGAACTGCCAACTTATCCAGCATATGTTTTACGCAATTACTTCCAGCTGCAATCCATCACTGGGAAACATCCATACACACCCATTCACACTCATACACTATGGACAATTTAGTTTACCCAATTTACCTATACTGCATGTCTTTGGACTTGTGGGGGAAACCGGAGCACCCGGAGGAAACCCACGCAAACACGGTATCAGGGAGAAATAGAGGACAAATCTCAGAAAATAGAGAACAGATGCAGCGCAGTTGCCATGAGCAGATTGCAAACAACAAACAGGTCACCCAGGCTAATGCAAGCAGAACTAAGCAAAAGCAATAAGGGGAACAAACTCAGTACCTCTCCCCTAAAGGGCTTCTCCTGAGAAAGCAGAGTGATGAGAGCAGAGGAAGTTTTCAATCAATGGGTGGTCCAGAATGTCCTGGAATGAAAACTTCAACTTTTCTTTTCTGAACAGTACCTCTCCCAATCAACCAGATACTGAAAACCCTGACCTTTAGCGTGGACAACTAGGAACTTCTTGACTCTGTAGACAGGAGAAGAACAACAGCAGAGGTATGATGGGTGAAACTCCTCAAATCATGGGTTTAATGCATGGACATTGAAGACAGCGTAAACGTGTTGTAAATATTGTGGAAGTCAAAGACGTACAGACGTTAAGACTAAGAACCTTGACAATGGAGTATGACCTGATAAAATGTGGTGCCAATTACAAGAACACATTAGAACAGGTAAAATATGGTGGAGCCCAGATGGCAGACTGGCAGTAGCATGAATCAGCCAGGGGAATTCCCTCCAATACTGTGAGATGAACTGGGATGTCCTGTCAGAAATTACATCAGAGAGAAACCCATGGATCTTGAATACATAATCAAAGATGGACTGTGCTGTCTCCTTTAAGGAAGGGGAATAAAATAGACTGCTTTAGAAGCTGATCACACCAAACATGCTTTTCAGTTGTGAAAATCAGAGACGCACCACATTGCCTGTTTGTTGACTTTAGAAAAGAGCCGTGTGCTCCAATTTTACAAAAAAAAAAAAACAAAACAACTTGTGATTGGGACCTTAAAAAACACTCAACAGCAGTTAAAAAGAGAGAAGCAACCTATAACAAAGTCTAGGGCTGTGTGACCACATGCAAAAGAGAATAGAAAGAGGTGAAGGATTTCTGAAGGTGTTAAGAATTTGACTTGTACTGTGCACAGACAGGTCAAGAAGCCATGAAGCAACAAATCTCACTGGCCACAGCAGGCCACCAGAACTACTTACCCACTGGGTTGGCCCAGCAAATAACGGCTGGGTGAGCGGACTTGGCAATAAATAACTTTCTGACAGTATATCCCACAGGTTGCAATGTGAGGAGTGTGATCTTAACCAGCCACAATATTGCACCCACCGCAGAATCTTCAGTTGAAAGAAAGTGACTTAACAGAGGTAAGATTGGTCAGTGGTGCGGCAATCTGATTATAGTTACAAATAAATCAATGATAAAAGTTGGCAACCCCTAAAAATCTCTGGAGAGCTATACATGAGTCAGGAATGGGGGAGTCTTGAACCATTTGTAACTTAGTTACAATGGTTCTAAACATATCCCCCTACCCTAACTCAGAAAAATTACCAACTTTGACAAAAAGATGATTCTCCAATAAATGCAGAAGTACACACATGTTGAATGTGAATCTGGAAAGAGGGAGATAAAATAAAGATCCAGGCACACAAAACAAACACATTGAACATGTCCCTTAAGACACTATTAACAAGAGCCAGGGACACAGTGAGAGTTGACTGAGGGGAGACTGATCTTATCTCCCTGCCAGTTCTTACCAGATAAAGAAAATGCAGCAATGCCCTTCCAGCCGCAACTCAGCACCCATACACATGGATTCACACATGCACTCATACTGTACACTAAGGCCAATTTTGTTTACCCAATTTACCTATAGCACATGTCTTTGGATTGTGGGGGAAACCGGAGCACCCGGAGGAAACCCATGCGATTATGGGGAGAACATATGTTCATATCATGTTAAGTTCCATATTGATTATAAAATATTGCTTCTCACCTACAAGGCTCTAAATAATCTATCTCCTGTTTATTTAACAACCTTCTGTCTCGCTACAATCCAACCCGCACCTTAAGATCTCAAAACTCATTAGATTAAAGATTAGTCTTTTTAGTAAAGCATATACACAAATCATTGCATAACTGTATGATCCAGTTAAATATGTTTCTTCAAATGTGGCCATATCTCTTGTGTAAAATATTATAGCTACAGTAGCTATACATAATTCTCTTTCTTGTGCTCTCTATTTCTTCCATGCTCATCTTGAGGCCTCTAGAGATCTGATCCAAGACCTGTGAAGAGACCTACTAGGGTTGCAAGAGATGATGCCAACTCTACTCGGGCTAGAAGAGCTGAGGAAAATCTTCAAAGGACTTCATAGACAACACATAATTTAAGCAATACACAAATACACTTAATTAAAAATATATTATACAGTTACAGAGGTTGTACAATGAAACTGAAACACTGATTAATATAGAGTTGGAGGTTTCATGGCTAAATTTGACAAGCCTGGTGGCCAATCTTCATTAATTGCACATTCCACCAGTAAACGCAGAGTGTGAAGGTTTAATTAGCAGAGTAATAGCACAGTTTTGCTCAAAATATTGCAATGCACAGAACATTATGGATGACATCAGAGTTCAAAAGAGGACAAATTGTTGATGCCCGTCTCGCTGGCGCATCTGTGACCAAGAGAACAAGTCTTTGTGATGTATTAAGAGCCATCGTATCTAGGGTAATGTCAGCATACCACCAAAAAGAATAAACAACATCCAACAGGAATAACTGTGAATGCAAAAGGAAGCTGTCTGAAAGGTTGTATGCAAAAAAACATAAAACCACAGCTTCCCAACTCACTGCAGATTTAAATGTGCACGTCAACAACCTGTTTCCACCAAAACTGTTTGTTAGGAGCTCCACAGGGTCAATATACATGGCTGGGCTGCTATAGCCAAACCTTTGATCACTCGTACCAATCCCAAACGCTGGTATCAGTTGTACCAGATGCAAAAATCTTGGGCTGTGAACAATGGGAAACATGTATTGTATTCTGATAAGTCAATTTTCGCTGACTTTCACTGAGTTGCGGTGTGGAGAAGCCCCAAAGAAGCATACCACCCAGACTGTTGCATGCTCAGAGGGAAGCATGGGGTGGATCAGTGATGGTTTGGGCTGCAATATAAAGTGAAAGTGAAGTTGAACATCTCCCATGGCCTGCACATCTTCATACACATACAAATTAAAATATTATTGATTTATGGCTCAAAATGGTTCAAAACTATGGGTGTAAAAAGGAAATGGTCTCTTTGTGGTTGAGAAAAAAATGGTGAGACTCACCGGGGAGGAGACATGACTGTAATAGCTAATATGGAGAGGGGGTGGTGCAACTAGACAGGGAGACACCATGAGCAACAGCCCAGGATTCATCTATGAATCTCCCATCTAAGAAACTGTCCACAGCAAGCCTGGCGGCAGATAACTCATCGACGTGTCTGCCCAACATTAGGCCCTCGGACTCCACCGCCAAGCAAATTGACAACTACTTTGCCGGATCTATCAGAGCAGAGGAGCCAGCAATAGAGTCCGTGTAAAGAAGGGCAAGAACCCTAACCTTCACAGCACAGAGCACAGCAGTAGGGGCCGCTGTTAAGTGCAGCAGTTGGTTAGCTGGGCAGAGAAAAGAGGTGAGATGCAAGACAAGAATAAACTAAACATTGACTGGACAGACTGATAGATTACATAGAATATACATAGAATGAGAGCACAAGGCACAGGAATGCAGAGAACCAACAATAATCTGTCAAAGAACAGGAATAGGAGAGGAAAGAGAAACAGAAGAAGGAAAATATAAAACAGATGCAGAACAATTGGTGTGAGAGCAGATTGCAAATGACAAACAGGGTAATCCAAGAAGAACGACGCAAAAGCAAAAATTGAAAATTGAAACCTGGCTCATGACATTTGTACTGTAATTTAAATGATCAATCCATACAATACATTGTTTCAAACTAATAAAGATAATTTTAAAAAGTCAATTTGTGAAGAAAAAAAAAGTTGTTGAAGTAGAGATCAAGCTCTCATAATGAAAGCACAAAACACTCATAAATCACAAAATGTGTGAAACGGCTAAATAATGAATATTATATTTCAATCTTTCAAATACCAAAACATTTTTTAAACACTCTCCCAGATGTTAAATTGCTAATAACTGAACTGAAGCACTTTTAACTTACTAGAACTTCATCTATGTTAAGCTGCTTTGACACAATTTACATTGTAAAAAGTGCAATAGAAATGAAGATGAATAGAAGTGTTTGAATTTTAGTGTATTAAAAAAGTTATTTTAATGATTATAGATTCATTACATTCAGCACTATTTTAAACTAAGCACCAGGGTGTAAAAAGAAGAGTCTAAACTATATTTAGTACAACTACACACACGTGCTGGTCATTGCAGCACATGTCCTTCATTGGTTTTAAAGAACCTGCTGTTTGAATGTTCCTTTGTCAACATTAACACTGGTGAGCCTCATACTTTATGTTTGTCAGCATTTGCGTTTTGTTTCACTAACACTAATGTTATGAACTAATCGATTTGTACTGTGCTTTTTTATGATTCCCTCTAGGTTCATGCCATATGCTTGTTTCTCACATTCTTACACTGAGTGACAAATGTTATCATTACTCGTGCCATTCCTAGAACTTTGTACCACAGAACAAACAGGTTTGATTGGTCTCTGTTTGACCAATCAGCCAGCTTTGTTTACAAGACTCAGTCAAAGGGATCCCAGGGAGTGGACCTTGTGATTTGTCATTCATTCTTGAAACTGGACACCTACATGGTGAGTTAAGACACTGTGATTTATATACTTTTTTAAAACATCAAACTAAGAACATATATGTGATATTTAAATAGAAATTGGCATTTATAGACATAAAAAGAAAAGAAAATCTTGGACAATGTTAAATGGCATTTATTGCTAATGAAGTATACACTTATGGGCCACTTTATTAGCAACACCAGAGTTACACACTTTTTTTTAAGTAGATAAACATACAGTATATGAATTTTTGATTACTGAACTGAGCTGTTTTGCCATGCATTTTTTCACAGCATATTTTTAATAAAGTGTTGGAACATTTCTTTGAGATTCTGGTCAATATTTACACGATAGTGTCACAGAGGTGCTACAAATTTGTGGGCTGCACATCTATGATGCAAATCTTCTGCACATCCCAAAGGAGCTATGTTGGGTTGAGATAGGGCCATTTGAGTAAGTTAATTCATTTTCATGTTCAAGAAACTTGTTTAAAATCATATTCACTCTGTGACATGACATTTATCCTGCTGGAAGTAGCAATTATAAGATTGGATATGGACATGGTCATCAATAATACTCAAGTAGGCAGTGGCATTTAAACATTGTTCAGCTGGTATTAAGGGGGCCAATGTGTGCAAATCATTAAAACATTACACCCTCAGAACCCAGAACAGTTGATTCCAAGCTGGATGGATCATAATGTGTTTAAACCAAATTAATGTTAATTATGAAGTAGTAGAAATCAAGACACATTGTTAATGTTATAGATGTTTTTGTGGCTGGGTTTGTTTTTTTCTCCCATTCTTTATCTTGTTCTTTTTCTTTCTCTCTCCTTTTAACACTCTGCCTCTTTAGGTCCTCCTGCCTTGACAACTGATTTTTTATGTAGTTTGGCAATCAGGCTGTCTACACCAAGCATGACTCTCACTGTGGTGTGAAATTTCCTGGAATCAATGCCAGACGAGCCCCCACATTACTGTCATGTCGCTTAATAGTAATTGACAGCCTCCATAACAAGTCAACTATTAAGGCAGTCAGACCTAAAAAAGACTAACAGGTAAAAAGAGAGAGTGTGCAAGTGAGTTAGACAAGAACCTCAGATGTAACACTGATCAAACATTCCTTAGTTCTTAGTTGAGATGAATGGCACCAGTGTGGTCTTTTGGTGCTGTAAGTCATCTGGCGCAATGTGTTGTATGTTCAGTTATTGTGGCCTTTCTATCAGCCGAAACAGTCTGGTCATTTTCTTCTGACCTCTGACAAAGCATTGCTTTGCTGCCATGTGATTGTGTAATTATTTGCTTTAATGACTATTTGATATAGTGGCTTGTGTGTTTTTCAGTTCAATTAAATATTTCCTTTTATTATCCCTGTCTAGAGGTAATCATGAACAGAGTATGGGCTTTGTTCAAATCCCATCCATACATTCCTAATGTAGTAGGATACACAGCACTGTTTGCCACAGCAGATCTTATTCAGCAAAGCATGATGAGAAAAGCGCAGGACAAAGGGACAGAACAAGAAGTACAAGAAACCTTGAAGACATCTATTGAGGGATTTACTGTAGCTGAAGAAGGAAAGACAGATGATTTAACACTGTACAATGCCAAAATAAATGACGCAGGAAATCAAGCCTCAGGTCAAATGCAACATGTTCTACAGTTTCATAGAAGTTTCATTGACTGGTCCCAGACTGCTCGAGTGGCACTGGTTGGATTTTGTTTCCATGCCAACTTCAATTACCATTGGCTACGGGTACTAGAGAGGATGTTTCCAGGAGGAGGGACCAAAAGAGTGTCACTTAAAGTGGTTCTGGACCAGCTAATTGCTGCCCCTATGACGATAAGTGCTTTTTACATTGGTGAGTATGAGAACTTTCATTATATGTTATTTAATTTGAACAATGAAAATTCTATTTGAAAAATATCTGATTATAGGTTATATCTGAAAAAATCAAGTGGTTAAAAATAGTTCTTTATTTTTGACCTTCATTGTACAGTATGTTTGCAACTTTTTTGTATATTTGAAACTTAAAAAATAGAAATTACTTACAGGAAAGATCACATTCATCTATTTTCATGTGTGAATATGATATTTTTACACACCAACTGGTCATGCTCACAAGGTTGTAAAACTGTGGATTCAAATCATTTCCTAAAAAGTATACATTATTACAGAGCCATTTGACAACATACTTAAATCTTGAAATGTGTTAAAAAGTTACCGAAAAAGAAAAATACAAAACACAAGAATCAGTCTCAAATTGAATGCCTCCTTCAAAATTCAACTGCACTGAATATAATCTAAAAAGAATTATTATACTTCTAAAGGGCTGAGCACACTGGAGGGTGCAGAAGATCCCTTTGAAGACTGGAAAAACAAATTCTGGACCTCATATAAGGTAAACAATGAAGACCACAACATCTGTTGAACATAAACATAAGTAATAAAGGTTTAGGATCAAGTTCGACACACTGATTTAGTATTTGTTTCTTTTTTGGTAGACTGGAGTGGTATACTGGTCAACACTGCAGGTAATTTATTAGTTCTGTCCATCAGTTCAAAGATGTTACCCCGATTTATTCCTAATTATATTCTTGGTGTCTCAGGCTGTGAACTTCTCCCTGATCCCACCAGCGGCTCGCACTGTTTTTGTTGGAGGAGTTGCTCTCGGCTGGACCATCTTTCTGTGTCATTTTAAGCAACAGAAGAGTGACTTCCTGAGTTAGGCTTTTTTCTGTACAACTTTTTGTCTTTGAATTTACCAAAACATAGTATTGCTTCGCTTAAATCTAACTTAATATTCATATTTGCAGCTATGTACATATTACACCTTGCAAAGAATTAAAGTTTGTTTTTTAAGCAAACAGTGGATCTTCTTAATTTCCAGTGAAGCGCAAAAATACAAAAAAAACATTTCTTACTGTTAAAATTATGCTACATAATAAAAGCATAGTTTTTCTTAGCCACGTTCCACTTTATTCTTACAAAATAACCTGGATTACATGAATTTGCATTTAATCAACATTTGCAAGTTTTGGTATTCTTTTTGAAACACCCTGTATTGTCTCTTGCTGCATCTTGGATAAAAACACTAAGCATGCCGCTGCAGTCTTCAGCTGATGGTCTCTAAGCCTACATTGCATCCAGGAGAGACATTTGATCATGTGCTGGAAGATCATAGACTTACCACCTCTATGCATAAAAAATGGATAGAAGAAAAAAGAAATCAGAAATTTCTCAAATATGAGTAATTAAAAAAATGCTGAAAGTTGCTGTTACAGAAATAGTTATATTCAATGTAATACAATGTAAAGCTGCATGTTGCTTCGCCCTATATTTAGTTATATTCAACTTTCTTTTCTGTCATGATGTTTAAGCATTTGGAAAAAGGATAAGAAAGATCCATCATTTTAGTAAAAAAAATTTTTAAGCGTTTTAGAGATTACTTTCTACCACAAACAAACACTGTGCAATACTGATGCCACCTTTTGTTCACACAGTGTGCATTACCAACATGAGTCTTGGCCAAACAGTTCAGCTCACCTCCAAAACCCACTTAGACCAACACACCAGTTCATATATGGCTCAAAATAAGCTTATTTCACCAAACCACTGACAACAATTCAATATTTAGAAAACATACATGTCATTCATAACACACTGACCTAAAAACACTAACAGCAGGGATCATAATAGAAGTTAACTGTATGACAATTAAGCATAACAGAAATGCTACAATTACCTTTTCATTGTCTTGAATGTGCTAAAGAACATGTGTAACATCACAGATTACAGTTTTACACAAAAAAAAGTGTTTACCAATACGTAAAGTACTTTTTCTAAACTCCTAACACAGCAACACAACTACCCCACACAATTAGCCAAATAGTAAATTTACTGGCCAAAACCACATTTTGTTAGATAAATACAGTACAAACTTTACATTTCAACAAGCTAGATATTTTATCTACATTTACTCTATCAAAACACAGTTAATCAGATCCAAAATCAAGTAATTCTGTAAATAAAATAGCACTAGGATCATACAGTCAATCATAGCAGACAGACTAATAAAAAGACTGAGCTTATTTGCAAAAACAATAACTCTGTTTTTAGTTTTCAGATATCATTGTTTTTGTGCATTGAAGAGTACAATTGCAAAACACATGATTTATGAAAATTACTAAACCTGGAAATTAGTTTTTAGCAATTTTTAGAAATCATGTTTCAAGTCAAGTTTAGCTTTACTGTCATTCCACTACATGTGTGGACATACAGAGGAATTAAATGTCGTGTCTCGCAGGCCAACGGTGCTACATAAATTAATCTTAAACACAAACACAACACATAAGAGAACATAAGAGCTATTTTAAAACCAATGCATAACTAACATATACTATAAGATACTTACCTATACACATAAGACAGGCTATACAAGTACTTTTACATAAGACTGTGTTGTGCAAGGGCCTCACAGTGGCGCAGTGGGTAGCACGTTCGTCTCACAGCAAGAAGGTCGCTGGTTCGAGCCTCGGCTGGGTCAGTTGGCGTTTCTGTGTGGAGTTTGCATGTTCTCCCTGTGTTGGCGTGGGTTTCCTGTTTCCCCCACAAGTCCAAAGACATGCGGTACAGGTGAATTGGGTAGACTAAATTGTCCATAGTGTATGAGTGTGAATGGGTGTGTATGGATGTTTCCCAGAGATGGGTTGCAGCTGGAAGGGCATCCGCTGTGTAAAACATATGCTGGATAAGTTGGCGGTTCATTCCGCTATGGCGACTCCAGATTAATAAAGGGACTAAGCCGAAATGAATGAATGAATGAATGTGTTGTGCAAGATATTGTGCAAGAGAGTTATTAAAGGTGAATATTGTGCAAAAGAGGTTTTTAAGACACACACACACACACACACACACACACACACACACACACACACACACACACACTCTCTAAAAAGAGATTTTGTAGCTCCTAATCTTTGGGGGAACCAATTTACTGTTAATGCTAGAACCTACACAGAACCTGTAATGGTTCTTCAGGGTTCATTGGGCTAGTTAAGGTGATAGCACAGATAATAGCACGGTAAAGTGCCTCCCCTATGATTACAGTCAAAGAGCCACATTTATCCTCATAAACACATGAAACAAAAACACATGCCCTTTGCTTAAAGGAATTACAGAAAAAAAGGAAAAGAAAAAAGTACTGTTCTATGGTAAGAAATATGATCTTCATGACTTGCTATATGTTCTCATCAACATCACACATTACATTATCTCTTGATATAGATGGATAGGAACACTTGCATGCCTGATCTACTGCTGCAGGCTTTAAGAGACATTCTTCGGAGACATGTGATTATGTGTTGGATCCCCAGGGAAAAAAAGAAACTTTCTTGGAAAGTAAAAAACAAACAAACAAAAAAACAACAATTAAAAAGTACTAAATTATGAGTAAATAAAATTATTCTTATCAGATGCAGTTGCAGTCAGAATGAACATAATGCAAAGCTGTTGCTTTACCCTACAGAGTTTGGAATAGTAGGTTATCTTTTCTGTCATGCTGTATATAAGCATTTGAAAAAAAAGATAAGATACATCATTTTATTATGGGGTAAGCTTATGTGAAATGAAATTTTAAGAATTTTAGAAAGATGTTAATTGACTGAACATTGTGTCAAAACAACATGAATTGTGTTAATGGTATGATCACAACAGACTGATGCTGTGCTAATTGTGTTCAGTTTTGAAAATGTGACAGATTGGACAAAGGTATGTTACAATTGAAAAAAATAAAAATGTAAATATTAGCATTTTGTCAGTCCGTCCGCTATGATTGACTGATGTGGGACAGAAACCTAGTGCTAATATGCAATATGTGTTTTTGCCACAAAATTATTATTGGCTAACTGTGGAATGTAGGTGTGTTGCTGTGTTAAGCGTTTAGAAAAAGTACTTTAAGTATTAATAAACGCTTGTTAGCAATAAAAAAAACTGTAAAACTATTATTTAATGGAAAAAATATAATAATATTTTTTTTGGCAATTGCATTCTTTGTGCATATCGCCAACTACTGTGCTAGTTGCGCAACCAGAGTCTGTCATTGCTCTGCCCCAATCGCACAGACCTCAGAGTACAGGTGTCGGTTGGCACTACGTGTTCAGCTCCTCCCTCTGCACACTGAACTCCTTAATCTCTAGAATTGAAACAGAGCACTTATTTTATTTACTTACATGAGTTATATTATAGTTATATTATTATTAGTTATATTATATTAAATAATTTGATGTAGTCCTGTATTATTTAAGAATTTAATAAAGTCCTATATCCTATACGGTCATAGTTAAACTCATACCCCAGTAGCTATCCTATATCTTTATCTTCCTTTCCTTTCTCCTTAAGATATCCTATTAGTTCCTTTCTTTCTTCTCTATATTTTAAACATCCATATATTACATTCTCGATTGTTTCTTTTACATCACAAGATTCACATAATCCATTCTCATGTACACCAATTAAAAACACTGAATCATTCAGTCCGGTATGCCCCAGCCATGCTGTACCGCTGCTGTAACCCATTTCCTATAACTTTTTAGGAGAAGAACACGATTTTTCAGTCACGGGGGCTTGTGCCAATCCGGACGAGTTTTAGCAGTCACGTGACTCATTGCGGTCCGTGATCTCGCTATACGTCATCTCGCGAGCCTTCTTTTTCCCTTTTCACTTTGAGTCCAAGATGGTAGGTGGCTTGAATTCTCATGGAGTGTAACAGTGTTCGAAATCTACCTCCATCTTCAGTTACAGATCATATAATCTTACGGCAGAGGATGTTTAGAAGCATTACAAAACCCGACAAGTTAGCAAATATGTCTATTGTTGTGGATTGTGTATGAAATTAATAAGTAAATGCTGGCTACCGCACATCGGGCCGCAGAGCCGAGATCTTTCAGTCTTGTCTGTCAAAGTACTTATGGATGTTTGACGACAATATGCATTGTGTTATTATTCGTGTAAATGGGTATAACTGTTGGTATTTAATTTAGCTGTATAGGCAGAAGAAGCGGAACTGAACAATCGTGAGATGCTAAGCTAGCTCTAGCAGTAATTTACTCTGAGTCCACATGAGCTATAACCCATGAGATAAATGTTATTTCATGAGTGGTATTTTAGCTTAACGCGGTTGTTGTATTTGGTTCTAAAGGTAACTAAAATATGCGTCAGTATGTGGCCTGTGAATATGTGGAATTAAAAAGCGTGCTGGTTCTGACACTATTTGAGTTTCTGTAATGACTGGGTGTTAAGTGTGTGTATTTGTGTGTAAAATAATATTTTTTTTTATTGTATTTTAGGGAGTTGACATCAGACACAACAAGGACCGTAAGGTTCACAGGAAGGAGCCCAAAAGTCAGGATATTTACCTGAGGCTCTTGGTCAAGGTAAAAAAAAAACATCAATGGAAACAGACAAGTCAATAAAATAAATACAAATCTAGAACCACATATCTGGTCAGTTTTTTTTTTTGGTCATTTTTATTTTTTAAACCCCTGTGCTTTTTGTGTTGTAGTTGTACAGATTCCTGTCTCGTCGTTCTGATGCTCCCTTCAACAAGGTCATTCTGAGGAGACTCTTCATGAGTAAGACCAACCGCCCCCCTCTGGCCCTGTCCCGACTGGTGAGTTTGAGCCCCCTTTTTTTTCTGTGGAGAGCTGTACAATTCTGTATGAAACAAATCACCGTTTTGTCTTTTTTTACCCTTCTTAATTTAGGAGTAAGATTACAATTCTCACTATTCTGTAGAGCTTTATTTTATAGATTTAAACCTGAACATTGTTTGTAAACAAGTTGTCAATAAAATAGGACATCATAGTCTTTGCTTCAATCAAATGTAAACAAATGTAGTGATGATAATGAAATGTGTAAGAAGTAGGGGTGTAATGACACTCAAGTGACAATTTATGCCTCACAATTTCTTTACTCCAGAGACAGTATTATCTAGATTTTTGTATGCTTAAAAGGTCAATATATGACCGTTTTACACATTTTCTATGAATCCTGGACTCAAAAGAACAACATGGAATAAATGGAAAATTTATTTTTATTATTTGTTTTTAAATAAACTAATTCTTTAAAGGTTGAATGGTCATTCTTTTAAAATTCTTTTAAAAAAGTCATTTAGTTTGTTGGTCATTTGAAAGCTTTAATTAGTTAGAGCGTTCTCCATTTTTAACCTCAAAGTTCATCCTAAATTTAACATTTTAATTAAGGCTATGTTTTGTGTAGTCTTAAAAGATTAACTCTTTATTTTGTCTTAAAACATTGCAATAATAACAGATTGAGTTCACATTCTAATTTTTGAGTTAGTTTTCTTTGAACACTTGACAGTTTTAAAACATGATGATCAAGCAAGGGACTTATTCTTGATGTATTAATGATTAAGCAAATAATTATTTAACTTATTTTCTCATGTAAATCTTTTACATTTTTTTTTTTTTTACTTCTAGATCCGTAAGATGAAGCTTCCAGGGCGTGAAAACCTGACTGCTGTTGTTGTGGGAACTATTACTGATGATGTCAGGATTCAAAATATCCCAAAACTGAAGGTAAGACCAGACACACAAGACCACACTGCAAATTCATCAAAGTCATCCTGCAGATCTTAACCTTGTTTCTAGAGCCACCTGTACATTTTGCTGGTCTCTTGTCTGGAGACATGCAAAATGTGCCGTGTTATGAGGCCTCCAGAAACTTGGCCCTGGTGGGGCTAAATTTGTGTTTTTAAATGCATTTATTCATATGCAATCTACCTGTTGCATCATGGGTCTTTGCAACAGTGAGATGAAAATGAAATTTGTGGTCAATAGTTTAGCTTGACCTAATTTGCACAAACATGACCCAGCACACAAAGTCATGTCAAGTCAGATGCCTCTATAAAAATCACCACACCTTCATATGTAGAAAGATGAGGCACTTAATGTGTGTTTCTGTATTAAGTACTTTAATATACAGGTTGGTTGGTGGGGTTATATGTAATCTGTAGCTATCTTGAAAAGGCAGAGCAACGGTTTAGTTTAACCAAGATATATATTCATTATTTTATTTTATTTTTTAAGAACCGATTCATGTAGTGGGGTTTATTTTAAATGTAATACAATATTGCTGATAATGTAAGCTGTATAGGTAAACATGATATTTCTGTTAAACACAATCCACTAAATACAGACTATTTAATTCTAAAGGAAATTATTATAAAATTATAAGTTTGACAAGGTTAACAAGGTTAGTTGATATTTCAGCAATAACATTTACAAGTGCTCAAGGGGTTTAAGTGTATAATAAATTTAAGTGTAGAATTAAATCTGGTCAAATGTTAGTAAATGCCCTTTGTTATAAAATGAATATTTTATACAATCTAATAGAAGAAAATATAATTTTGGTTAATATGACTAACGGATGTTAGATGAGTCAGAACAAGATGGAAGATTAATAATCTTCCATTTGTGCAAAAAATATTGTAATATTCAGTATTGAGGGGCACAATGGCGTCTGCGCAACAAGTGGGCGAATGAAGTGTTTGAGGCATAATTGGAGATACCGCACAGCTCTCCAGTATCTGCCGCCTCTTGGAAGACTTTACAATACAAAAGAGAGATATCGATGTGTTGTGGTTGTGCAACTTTTAAATTATTATTTATTATATATATATATATATATATATATATATATATAT
>CAIGQW010018594.1:167765-217973 GCA_903798125.1 Danio choprae
TATTATTATTATTATTATTATTATTATTATTATTATTATTATTATTACAACATATGTAGTCTATTTAACCTAACAACTTTAACAATCATAATTTTTTTAACTTGATCGGAAGAAAAGATGTATTTAAAAAAATCCCTAATTTGTGCAATTCATGCAAAAATGCCAGAGAGCACAGGGCTGGGCTTGTCTCATACTGGTGTTTCATACTGAGTGTGTTTTCTGGAAAAAGAATGCAGTACCTGAGTCTCACGCAGAGCAGACACCCATGACGCACAGCTGTCTGGACTGGGTGTGGACAGGAAATGCACACTTAAAGGACAGCCTAGATCACCGACCTCCACCAGCACAAATGAATCTACCAGACAGAGCCAAACAGTTAACAAAAAACTGTGTAAAAATCAATGAAGTGCCTTATAATGAGCATTTCATGAAATTTGTTCCAGTTAAGTTTCCTCATAGTTTTAATGTGTACCTGCATATTTCCTGTTCATGTTTAAATTAACAATTGCACAATCATAATACATTTTTTGTGACAGTGTACCAGGACTTGCATGAGCAGGTCTTTGACACACCTTAGGTGGAGTAAATGTCTTATTCAAACAGCTCAATTATTAGAAACCAGATTATCAAGTAATTGTCCATTGTGTGTTCCCTGTCATGCTAAGAACTTTTGCTAAAGTGTATTAAATAAAACTTAAGGCCTTTTTCATGTGGAAAATTATTGTGTTTTTCTTGCATGAAGTAACAGTGTAATATAAGTAACACGTTACATTTGTAAAATCTTACACTGTCAATCTTACATAATATGATTCAAATATATTATTATAACATAATTAAACAATGTTGAATATTATGATGTTAAAAAAATGGTCTGTTTACTGCCATGTTTTACATTAACACATCATATGATTACAACTATTTTATAATCTAGAGTTCAGAGTTTCCCACTTGTAAACATGATTTTGTCTGCATTCATGAAATGCAATATTTCAATATTTGTTTGTTTATTTATGACTGTTAGGTCATTCATTCATTCATTCATTTTTTTTTTGGCTTAGTCTTTTATTTATCAGGTGTCGCTACAGCAGAATGAACCGCCAACTATTCCGGCATATGTTTTACGCAGCGGATGCCCTTCCAGCTGCAACCTAGTACTGGAAAAACTGTTAGGTCAGTGAGTTTTAATTATTGTAATTTAATCCTTTCAGAGTTTTGTTTGTTTTCTTATTTTTTATTTAACCCTAAAGCTTTGTTTATTATATGGAGACTATAACAAACTTAGATTTATAGTACTATTAATATATAAATATGGTGCATCAATATATTATCATGTATAAAGTGTATAATCAACATGTATACCGTTAATTTGAGTGAAAATAGAAACAAAAACATGAGCTTTTCTAGAAGTTAGAATTTTACATTTCTGATTTACACTTTTCATTTTGTTGTGTTTTAGGATTTAACAATATTAAATATTATTATTATTAATAATAATAAAAATAATAATTAATATTTGTAAACTAGGGGCCTCAAGATGGCGGAGTGGGTAGCACGATTGCCTCACGGCTGGGTCAGTTGGCATTTCTGTGTGGAGTTTGCATGTTCTCCCTGTGTTGGCGTGGGTTTCCTCGGGGTGCTCCGGTTTCCCCCACAAGTCCAAAGACATGCGGTATAGGTGAATTGGGTAAGCTAACTTGTCCGTAGTGTATGTGTGTAAATGAGTGTGTATGAATGTTTCCCAGTGATGGGTTGCAGCTCGAAGGGCATCCGCTGCGTGAAAACATATGCTGGATAAGTTGGCGGTTCATTCCGCTGTGGCGACCCCAGATTAATAAAGGGACTAAGCCGAAATGAAAATGAATGAATGAATTTGTCTGCAAAACAGATAGAAAACTAACAGTATATTTTCCATTTATTTATTAATTTTGTTTTTACATTCTGGTCCATCATATATTATAATATGCATGTTTCCCCTGTTTTGATACGGTGCAGTTTAAAGCATACAGTAGGAGTTTTGAATGTGTTTCACCAAAACATTGATTGATTTTTCATCCAACAAAACAACATTTTTTTTTTTTTGCATTGATGGTTTCAGTAAGATACTGTAATACCACAAAAATACTTTATGGAAAAATGTTATTAAAAAATGGTTCCTTTAAGAACTTTTACCAAAAAGGTTCTTAGAAGAATCTTTTTTTTTTGTAAGCTTCCAAACGCATGTAATACACAACTGAGAATATCTCCTCTTTCATACTGATGTGAGTTTTAAATGCTCTTTTGGGATGACGAGATGGATTATGAGAAAGATTATATTAGATGACACACTCACAGCCATCTTTGAGCTCAATGCAGCGTACTCTCTCCACGGACAGAGGGGGGCGCACTACCTTCAGCTTGTCTGATTTCTTCTGCGTTTTTGTCATCAACAGCACATCAGTAAAGAGCAGGACCACAAGCTCCTAACATAACCAGAAACGAACATTACAATTCTGAGGCCAATACAGTAATCATTACAGCATCATATTGTCACTTGCCTTTGTATCCTTTCTTCTTTTGACCTTCAAAGTTTCTTCCAGAATTTGCTTGCGTATTACATTTGGCCCCACCCCAATCATGGGGCTCGTCAAATCAAAACAGCAGAACTCACGAACTTGCTGTTGGTAAACTTTGCATTAAGTTCATTTAAAACTGTAGGTAGAGTTTATGGTGAATGAAGATCTTTTGCTTACCTTGTCTATTTCTTCACTCAGACCCTCTATCTTGTATCCTTCTATCCTTTGAGCTATAACAGAAAGGGCCAGCTCATCTGCTTTCAGTTGCAAATAGTCATTGATAGATTGCACAAAATGATTGACACTGTTCAACTACAAGAGAAAGAGAGAAAGTGAGTGAAAAACAGTGCATAGCAAGTGAGTGAAAAACAGTGCATATCAAGTATAGAGAGATTGCAAAGATAACAAAGGCAAAGGAACTCAAGAGTTTGAATGTTCTCTTTTTAAAAAAAAATCGACACAATCACTTCATGCTGGGATATTTCACTTCTAATACATGATTAGATTATTATTATTGCACATTATTTCCAAAACAATTTACAGTAAGTGCTGAATTTAAAATGGCAATTTTTGTATTTAACTATACATATTTTTGAGTGATTGACAGCAGAAATTTAGTAGTATGATTTCTACTTTGAAAAATGCAAAAACTTGCCATCCATTTTAGTATAGCGAGATTTAATTGAATTAATTTCTCATCCTTTATGGTAGGCATTGTTGAGTAGTAAAAAATTAAATAGTTAATCAGGTTTTAACTTAATTTTTTAGGTTATACAAATTTTAACTTGACGTTTTTGTCAGCTTAATTGATGCAAGTTGATGTTCAGTTAAATTGGTTTATTATATACCATTATTATATACCATATACCATTTATTATATACAAATTAAATATCCAAAGCAACATACAAATAAGGACGGCAGAATTAATTAAATCAGCAAGGCATGTGTTTATTTTTATCATGATTGTTTGACATTCTCACCATTCTGTCCAGTGCGATTTGGGTGGGGAGGTCTTCTGTGGTCTTCTGAACAGCTTTGAGCAAAAGAGGGTACTTGGTGATTCTCTGGTGTGGTTTAGCCTGCATGTCGCCCAGTCTCATTCGCCCACACTGTGGATGATTCTCCACCCACTACAGGGCAGATTACATTAAGATAATCAGACAAAAAAAAAACAAAAACGTGCATGCATGCAACCTAATGCAAATAATTTGATGGTTAACTGCATCTTATAAGCATGTGTGGTTTGAATTGTGCATCTAAACTTGTTGCATGGATACATTTAATTGTGCCAATCGCAGATAACCTCATGTTGATGTTAATTTGATTTTGTTGATTTTTTTTTTGACTGCAATCAAGTTTTGTTATTTGATTTTATATTTTGGTTTGCATTTCACTGTGGTACTATGAACAGACAGATTCACGGAAACGATTTCAGAGTATAATGTATTGTTATACGTACACTTCAGAAAAAAGCTCACCCCCATAATCTACCACTACAGTCAAACCACCACAAAGGTGGATGATCTTGCTGTAAATTTCCACCCCGATTACTTTCCATACTGTCCATTAGTAGCAAAAAATAAAAATAAAATCTGGGGAACTTGGTGTGGTAAACAGTTCATCTGAAATGTGGGAAACAAATTCACACCTCCCTACCCATATTATGTCTACATTTGACTCCCCCCGTTAATATAAATATGCAAGACTGGCAAAAGCTTTTACCAAACTGTTTTTTAAAATTGTAAACAACATTTGAACAACTTAAATCTTTTCCCTCATTAAAGTATATCAAGGTAAAAAAAAGTAATATGACCTTAAACTGAACTCAAATCAGTTGCTGCTATTTATGGATTAAACCAGAAGTCGAACTTATTTTCATTCATCATATCACTCCATTTATCTGTGCTTACTTATTCCATGTATTTTTCCATGACCCCTGTGTATAACTAACCCAGTAGATGGTGACAAGTTCATTGTGAAAGATTCAAAGTGATAGTTCACCCAAAAACGAAAATGTACACCCTGTTTTCTCACTCTCATGTCATTCCAAACCTTTATGTTTTTTTCTTCTGTTGAACACAAAACAAGATATTTTGAGGAAAGCTGAAAACCTGTTACCATTGACTTCCATAGTAGGAAAAACAAATTCAATGGGAATCAGTGGTAACATTAAGCATTCCTCAAAATGTCTTCTTTTGTGTTTAACAGAAGAAAGAAACTCTCAAAGGTTTGAAACAAGTAAAGGATGAGTAAATGATGACAGATTTCCCCCATTAAACCATCAGATCAATTAATTTATTTAAAACTGCTGATTTATATATATAAAAAGTAAGGGAGTCATTGAATAATTCACTAAACCAAATTCACAAAATTTGTTCTAAAGCACTGATATGTACTGGAAAATAAAGTATATGAAGCTGATCTGAAACTGACCACAGAATTATACTTTTGCTTAATTTTGGCTTAACTTTTGCTTTTTATTATTATTTAATCATTAAAAAAACATAAATATGATCTAAAATACCATGAGATAGGTGTGAAATTGTGGGTTCGTCTCGAGCTGTTTTCGTGTTAACTCCACATTTCTGTCCCCTTCAAAACAGTAATCAAAGTATGCAGGAAAACGATTGTGAAACTGAAAGAGATTAAGAGAGAGATTAAAAAATATATATCTGGAGATGCAAAGTTAGATTAAATTTAGCTCTATTCCTAATACTATAACACTCGCATCGCACCTGCAAACATCCTGGTTCAAGTTTCGTGGGGTCAAAAGGTCGTCCAGTGAGACGGACTTCTTGTAACATTGGATACATCACTTCGTGCCAAAAGAGCCGATGTGCATCGAGGATAGATGGAAGATCGGAAAAGAGCATAGTGGGGCTGATCTAAAAAAAAAAGAAAATAAAACAGAGAGAAATGGAAAAAGATTTAGTGATACAGGTAATTGCCACAGACATGGGTGTTGTAACCCACACGTTCAACACCAGAGAGATTATTTTCCATCTAGTCCGCATAAAATGTTTCCATTTGTGACATAAGCAGTAATGCACTAGATTACAAATGAGCAGAATGAGTGAATACACTGCACCTCTGCAGTGTATTCGGTCTGCTTGCTATTTAGATATGCTGAGTATGTAACTCTAGAAGGTCAGTTCAGTAGAAAGACGTTTCGTTTCATGTAAACATGTGAAATATGAGACGAAAGACATACTTCTTGAAGGAATCCGTTTCCATGACAGTATGACAGTGCAGCCAGTACGAGCTGTGCAAAAACGAGGATGTGCATTAATAAAGTATAAACTGCATGAACACAAAATATAAATAACAAAGAATGTGTTAAAGGATGTCTGTACAGCATAGATATTATCATTATTATTTTTCTTCTTCTTCGTATTATTATTGTTGTTGTTAACAGTGTAAATATTATTAAATAAAACTATAATAAATCCATGATAAGATTTGCTGAATTTATGACATACGTCTTTGGCAATAGTGAGTTTGTTGATGTAAGTGAGCTCAGTGTTAAGAAGCTCCCACAGTGCCTCCTGCTGGTGTCGCTGGGTTTTTGACATAGACTAGATACAAAGACGGGGAAAATGTCACTATTACTTCAACATACAATAAACATAACAATGATCTGTGCATTCAGTCTTAAAGTGACACTCAGTTATTTAATGTTAGCAAACAACAAACGAGACAATCACTACAAATTTAGAGAATAATTCAAATGTAACTTAATTTATGAGAATTACTGTATAGATTATCAAAACTTTTAAGAACAAAATGTAACAAAACTTCATTACATGATTCAATTTCTGTGCAGTTCATTCCTCTCTGGCGACCCCTGATAGAGCAGGGAATAAGCCAACGGAAAAAGAGTAATTCAATTTAGGTGTATAGTTCTTATCTCAAAGAACAGATTAGAAGATTTAGGGGAATTTTCTGTATTTTTTATTTTTATTTTCTAATTTTTTTGCCTGGCTGCAGAAATGTACATGCACTCTCAGGCAGGTGCATGCACTCAATAGATCAAGTGATGTCACTGTATGGGGTGGGGTTAGGGGTGGGATAGGTGTACAAGTTAAAAAAAACAATAGTGTCCAAGAGTGCATGTTTGAGGATGCACGTACAGTTGGTCTGATGGGCCCCTGTCACAAAAAATGAAGTGTCGAGGATAACTAGAATTACCTAAGTAAATATTTAATATTTGCATATTTACTTGATGTAATAAATGAGGTAGCTCAGCCACCTGGCTTAAATCTTGTGGCAGTAATTCTGCTGTCATGGTATCATCTCTCTTTTATCATTACTGGACCTTAGTTCTGCATTTGATACCAACAACATTCTTGATATGCTTGAATATTATGTTGGCATTATTGTGATTGCACTGGCATGGTTCAAATCATACTTATCTGACTGTTATCAATCTGTCACAGAGTTTATAGTCAACAAGATCAAGAGCTCAATGACTAGAAAACGATTACTGCTACATTCAGACCCCCCCCCCCCCCCCTTTAAAACTTTAAAAACAGCCATTAATACTCCCAGTTAATACTCCCAGTACCTCATGAGAGTGCACTATTTCTGTCCAGCTCTTTTCTAGTGTTCTTTCAGTTCCTCCCTCCCCCCATGTCCACCTTAGGTCAGCAGGTATACTGAAAGAGTCCAGAAGCTGTTTCAGTACATCCACCTGCCCCTGTATACCACCCGATCGTTCCTGAGAGAGAAATGTAATCAAATTGTAATCAAAAGGCTATCAAACAAAAACAAAAGTCCAATGAAGAACCAGTCAATTCAAGCAAAAAGTGAATTACCTCTATAGTGCCATTTTTGTCATTTGTTCCCTGGTTGAAAAGCACCTGCTTTAATGCACCTCTGGATTTCACACCGGTTCCTTTGCTCACTGTAGAAAAGTCCACATGTGTCCTCTGTTTCTTTTTCTGACAATGCAAAATTGTTATTTAAACTACAGCATTAATTACAGATGTTTCAACAACCATGCATTTACAGTAAATCACAACAGGATTTACAAGTAGAACATGTTCCTGCAAAACCATCAAGGGAAAACATTCATCATGGCCAGAAATACACAGAGGTTGGTTGCTACAAATGTTTTTTTCAAAATCTGTTCTGCTTAGTTAAACCAGACACAGAATACCACTATATTGCATTATTCATTATACATTGTCCTTCGGCTTAGTCCCTTTATTCATCAGGGGTCGCCACAGCGGAATGAACCGCCAACTTATCCAGCATATGTTTTACACAGCGGATGCCCTTCCAGCTGCAACCCAGCATGGGTAAACATCCATACACACTCATTCACACACATACACTATGGCTAATTCAGTTTATTCAATTCACCTATAGAGCATGTCTTTGGACTTTGGGGGAAACCGGAGCACCCGGAGGAAACCCACGCAAACACGGGGAGAACATGCAAACTCCACACAGAAACGCCAACTGACCCAACTCGAACCAGCGACCTTCTTGCTGTGAGGCGATTGTGCTACCCACATCGCCACCGTGCTGCCTCTCTCTGGATATAAATTGACATATTTAATACTCATTTGTTAATTCACTCCTTTCTTAGTGCATCATTTAGATTAATTAATCTGCATGTTTAATTAATTTAACTTTTTTAAGCTATTTTACATACATCTTTAACTAATAATTGATTTTATGAACAAAAACACGTGCATAATGCAAACTCGATTCAGTGTATGAAGCATAGACTGTAAACAATATGAACCCAGTACCTGGTAGCCTATAGTGTTGTATCTGTGTTTTTCTTGCGCCCTCCGCTGACCGGTTAATGCTACTGTAAGAAATCCATCAGGAGTGTCTGCGTCTGGCTCATTGTTTTCCTGCCGTTGTCTGTCACTCTTCTCACCGAGGGCAGTTTCCTCTTGGGCCATGACATTGCTCACTTCCGGTGGATTTGATGGATAACTAATAGATAGATAAGTTTTAAGTACTATGATTAATAACTAAGAACAAGGAAATGATGAAAGTATAAACAGGGAGAGTAAAGTAGCAGCAGCATTGAGATATTACACAAAAACATAAATATAGGCCTACGCTTCATTTATTATTGTGGAAAATGCATAATAATACATAACCCACAGAAAACTGTAAGCCACAATTAGAAGGAAATGATAATAGTCTTTTAAAGCTCATTGCCATCTGTGTGACCTTTAAATACATGACCTTAACAGACCTGTAACACACTTGTTTTTCTTTCATGGTGTGTTTTCTATGCATTTCCATTGACGTCTGTATTTAATTGATGAAACCTGGACTCTACAATCCACGTAGACACAATTTGAAGCTCCATCATAATTGTTTATTTTAACGAGAACACACAATATACTTGTTTTTATTAAAAATATACTTGTTATATATTTTATACTGTAAGTATATTATTAAAAGTATTACAGTATTAAATATTACAGGCTATTTGCAACCCAAGCAGTTACCTGAAATACTTAATGAGGAATGTCATAGTACTGTTCTACACTATTGTCATTATTATTTTATTATTCTCTAGTCGTGCATTATTAAATTATATTATTTAACTTAATCCAAAAGCTATTACTTGGGCAGTACCATTTTATAGGGGTACATTTTTGCACTTTTTTGGTACCAATATAAACACTTTAGGCATGCTACTAATATATCTTTAAAGTACCAGTATGGACCATTTTGGTACAAATGTACCTTTTAAAATGATTGGCCCTTTTGTTTATTTGTTTTCTGAGAACGAATGTCAAAGACAAGGAATAAATCAAAATGCCACTGCCCTCTTTTTACTTTTATTTTTGAAAGGGCATAGTCAAACACCACAACACAAGGAACTAAATAAAATGCCACTGTTCTCTTTTTACTTTTAATTTTGATAGAGATTAGTGAAACACCACAAGACAAGGAACAAACAAAACACAACTGTCCCCTTTTGTACCTTTATTTCCTAGAGTAAATAGTGAAACAAGACAAGGAACTAAACAGAACGAGAACTAAATATACACAAAATTATGATGGGAAAACAACGGAGAGGTATGAAAAAAATATCTAAAGCAGCAAACTGGAAAAAAAGGGTTAGGACAACAAGTGTTTATTCAACAACAATGTACTAGAAACAAAAATATTTTCCTATTTTGAAAAGTTTTGGGTGTAGACTGCAAATTTATAATGGCCCCCATTCACACGGATCTACAAAAATGACTAAACATGACTGTGTTATACATTATTGTGTTATACATGCCATCAATCTCCCTTTGATGTACCTACATAGTGCTTATTATGCATTTGCATGATATCAAAAATTTGAATGTTGCCATGTTGTACCTTATTTGAGGTTAGCATCCTTAGCTAAAGCACAAAATGATGAATTATGTTATTGTCAACTATAATTTGAACAACAATAGCAACAGATTTAAATGTTCCCTATCTCATTGTTTTACATTAATAATGGATTCAGTTTACTGTAAAATCTAAATTTGTTATAAATCAGTTTAACGAAAATGAATGGAAAATGCTTGAAATGCACTAACAATTCTGGAATCATATATACCTATACATATCTGGAGACATATTTGCAGGTGCCTCATTAGCGGTTGTTTCTATGGACAACATGTAAGCTGTTCGCCATATTGGAACAGTCAAAGTTGGTCCATGTACTAGACTTAGAATCTAATTTGTTGACAGTGTCTGCAACCATAAAATGCATGTATATCTGCTATAGACTTCAACTATACAAAACATTAAACAACAAAGACATTAAAAGTTTAATTGAAAGATAAAAGTAAATAATAGTTGACTATATAGTTTTGAAACCTGTAAAATTGAGTTAAACGTAAACAAACACATGTAGAAATGCAAACAAGCACTTTCCTAACAGAGAAAGGTTATCTTGTTACTTTAAGAAATTAAATCTCTGCATTTTTCACAAACAAATTTTTTTTTACGGTTGACAATTCCAAGATGTCAGACACGCCAACGTCAGAAGCAGTCAAATATCACATCTAATTATACATATCTATGCCAAATATGCTGTTGCTGTGTAAAAGAACAGCCAATCACTTCAAAAAGTTTTCATTGCTATGTAAACGCACCCTCAATCACCACAAACATAACTAAAACCTAAACTTACAGTACAACAATACAATTAAACAGCACAACCAATTAAGGACACTCCAGACATCCCCAAAGTAAGATTAATCTTAATTTTAGAGACACAAATTTCCTCAAAAGTCTGATAACATAATGTTAAACACACACACACACAAAGACACATGTTTTTTGACAGCTAATAATTGTTTTGTTATACATTCTTTACATTCTATCCCTAACCCAACACTTACAGAACACAACCACAGCAACAAAATTGTCTGCTGTTTTCTACCTCTCTGCATTTACTCAGTTATGGTCCCCATATCAAAGGAAATTACATACACACAACATTCCACATTTACACAAGACTCTGACATAAACAGACAAGTTGAAGCTTATAAACTCACACACCAAGCCTTATTCATACAATTCACTGTAACTCAGGTGAGTCAAATTTACCCAGGTGTGGATGAATCTGACATTATTCATAAGACTGGCGCACACATGTTCTCAGAAAGATCTGAAAATACGCCCACATTTGACATCACTTTTTGCCAAAACACCAGTTCTCCTCAGACTCAGCTTGTCAGCGTTATCATCAGCCATCAATTGATGATAAAATGCCCCCAAATTAACAAACACTCACCCACGACCATAAACATGCAAATATGCTGTCTGCACATATGTACTTATGCATAAAGACATAACATAGGGGACATGTAAATACAAAATAACTAAAACATATAGAAAACAAATTCAACATCAGCAATATAGAAGTAGAAACTTTAGCATCCACTTTAATAACTCTCAAACAAAATCTGCAGCCAAAGTAGAACGTACAATCCAAGTTCTTAAATGAATTAAATTCTCATTTTAGTAATTTACCCATCACGCACACCATCTCTCTCCTACACCCAACCCCCCCCCCCCCCCTTCCCCCCCTCCCCCAAAATAAAAAATAAACCCAGACACATGAACTCTAGATACCTGGATTTAATAGTGTCCATTTCCATCAGACAGACATCTTTTTGGTCTCTTTTATTCCCTCTTGCCTTCCTGACTGAGTCCTTTGTGTCTTTCTCTCAAATTCGTTCCTCTGTAACCTTCCTTCAGTAACAGGTTGAGCAAGCAAGACAGGATTCTTCAGTCTTAGATCCCATGCACGGCTGCACCCTGAGAACATACATCTGATTGGGCTATTAAAGTTTTCTGATTTGACTGACAGCCAACCAGCCACGGATCACAAGGTACGAAACAACATATTTGATTGTAATTGTTTAGAATGAAAATGTTTTCTGGTTAAGTTTCACATAGAAAAGCATCTGTGCACACACACACACAATTTGTAAAATATTTCCATTATTTTTATATTGTACAACTGTATTTTCTATTGCCCTACCCCTATCTTATGCTTAAACTAAACCCTCACACGAAATTGTGTACAGTTATACTTTCTGGAAACCCCCCCCCCCCAAAAAAACATTTTGTATGACTAAGCTTTTTGAGAAATCATCAGTAATTATTATTCACAATCTCCTTGTTATACACACACACACACACACACGCACACACACGCCTGGTTGACCTGGTTATTATTAAAATAATGAACTTTAAAAAAGGTAATGAAAAATGGTAATGAAATTGGTATCAGACAGGATTTGTGGGATAGGAATGCAGAAAAGCAACATTGTCATAACAGACATGAATCAAGACATAATTACACAGGCACCTTCATCAAAGGACGATGCGGCTGGATGGTGCTTGTCAACCGGTTAAGGGTCTGAAAACAAAACACTGGTTGATTTAGTGTTGGTGAGCCCTTTCATAATAGCATGCAACCATCATTTGCCATCTAAAATGGGAATAACTTTCAATGAAAAGCAAATTACACTATATACTTCAAAATATAAGAAATTTATTTGTAGAACTTTTTTTATTATAATACACATAAATCATCATTGTTCTGTGGCTTTTTCTTTTTTTTACATTTTATTATATTTTATTTTATTGTTCTTTTTTTATAATTCAGTTTGCACTGAAATGTAATGCTAGTTGTCATATGTGTTCAAGCACCATATTAAAACTATACCTTGGAATGATGCACAGAAAGCATGTGCAATACAAATGCAATTATTGACAGCTCTGCTCTTATACATTTAAATTCAGCGCATATATTATTACATGAACTAATATATGAGAAAATGCCCTGGTCATTTTCACCCCAAAACAGTCAAATAAAAAAGGATTTCATGCTTCTGAAGGTAATAATGAAGATAACTGAGAAATTGCTGCTAAAAACACAGGACATAAGAAAATGAAAGTATAAGAATATAAGAAAAACAAAACAAAACAGATATACTGTGAAATGTGACCAGGACATGTTTCATTAAATTTGCAGAAATCACCCAAACCCCATTGACCCAACCACCCATTCAGACATTAAAAAATAGCTCTAAAAATCCTTGACAATATATATACATCTAATATAAAACAAGTACATGCGTCATTAAACACAGAACACAAAGAATGTTCACAAGTTCATAAAACATTTTAGTGTGAAATTTTCAGTCTGGAAATACATCTGATTTGGTGTTTAGCTCTTGAGACCTCCACTCTCAATGAAATCCAATTGAAAGTTAAAGATCTCTGTTAATGCCCTGTTCTCCATTCTCCTCCGATGGCCTCATAACGAAACGCTTGTGTTCTGTGAAAGGAACTTGTTCTCAATGTTGTCTGCGCAGCTAACCAGACACATGTCTTTCAGTGTGTCTATGAGCATCTGGATTTGGTCATACGGCAAAACATTGTTCCCTCCTCCACTGCCACCGTCACTCCAAACCTTCAGCATCTGATAATGGGCATCCTTGCAGTTCCGGTGGTCTTGATCTGCCCGGTCAATGTTCTGCTCAGAAACTCCAAGCCGACGTACAAGTTCTTTAAATCGTCCGATAGGGACCTCATCCAGCACAAAATAGAAGAACTCGTGAACTGCAAATAGCAGAAGAGACACGAATCATTAAGCATCAAGCCTCCAGGGATTTGAGTGTTGAAACAAATAAAAAAAGCATACTTTTGATCTCTCTTGGGACGCAGTCTGGGAGATTCCCTATGGGTTTGGATTCACACGGCTGATTTGTGAATAGTACGCTCTCATTTTTTGAGTCCTGTGTCACAGTGATGATCAATGTCTGTGAAGAACAGCAAAACCATAAAAAAAAATACTTTACAACTAACATCAAATAATACAATAAATTGAAACAACGCTGGTCGATTAGAGTGTAGGATGTGTCTCAACACATGATCATGAGATGCATGGCATACTTGAAGGTACTGGAGAAGTCTTATGGACTAATAATTATAAGATAATTATTAAAGATATTTCTTTAAAACAAACCGTTGTGCTTCAACCAGGAAAATATTACGTTTGACTTAAAGATGAATAAGAACAAAAAGATAAGAATTTCCTTGACCCCACATATAATATATATTTGCAGTTTTGGTGAGACAAAATTATGGTAGTCTTTAAACATGCAGAATAGTTTAGCTTTTATTAATCAAAGAGCTGTTAAGAGCTGTATTTGTCATTTTTTTATTAGGGGTCCTTTGGTTTGTACAACAGCATATAAATTAGTATTTATCCTTAAAGTAAATCATCTTCTGTGAAAACATCATTACAGCAATTATGTGTTTAGCATCAGATGTGAATCATTTACACTGAGAAGAATATGTGAGTTCTTTGTCAGCATTTGTCATATGGTAAGCATTTTACCTGTTCTTCACTAGGAGGTGATGATGACTGAGATGACAAAGCTTGTGTCCTTTTCCGCCAATGTCTGATGCCTTCGTATGCCATAAACACTGCCAACGCTAGAACCGTGATACTTGCACAAACAGGAACTAGTATTCCAGGTACTGTGTCAGAAACATTAACGCAATAAGATTAAGAAACATTAAACATACCTCAGTATTATTTCTTGCCTGAAGACACATGTTGTTTTTTAACCCAAAGAGAGACATCTTGCTTAGTCATGGCAAGGCGAATTCAACAGAATATAAACGCTAGAGGGACTTCCCAAATGACTCATGTTTTTGATTTTAGTAATAGTTCAACTTGAGAAAACTTGAGAAGAAAAGGAGTCGTCTGTCTGGCATCCAAAACACGAAGAAAGGAAACAGACATCTACAACTGACTGCTATTTGGTTCATCTACGATGGACACAAATGTGGGATAGATCTCATAGTAGTGGATGTTGTTGGGTACTCAGTACTCACCTTCAGGTTTAGTTGGCTTAGTAGATTTAACAGAGAACGGGGGAATGCTGGTTTTGCATAAGTGATCACATTCTGGTTGACATCTATAGGGTATTAAAAACACATTATTAAACATTATTTTGTTTGCTATGTCCAGTGGTGAATAAAGTACACAAACCAAGTACTTAAAAAGTTGAGTAAAAGTACAAAATTGTTTGCCTTCAAAGGTAAATATCCAAAGTATAGGATTTAAAGCAATAATATGCCATTATCATTTAGTCAAAAGACTCTTGCTTAAGCAGCAATATGTGAAACAATAAGTGTTACTCTTAGCACACCAATCTATTAACAGAATGATGATCATAAGCCCAAAACCTTGAATCTAAATAATTTTTTTTTAGAACCACATGAAATAACACAATTTCAGAGCAGGTCATTTCAATTTAAGGTCTAATTGTAACAGTTTAATATAAACTTGATTTAAACACAGGTTCCCATGATTTTAAATTTTTTTTTTTACTATATTGTATTTGACTTATGGTCGTCACGGTGGCGCAGTGGGTAGCACAATCGCCTCACAGCAAGAAGGTCACTGGTTTGAGCCTCTGCTGGGTCAGTTGGCATTTCTGTGTGGAGTTTGCATGTTCTCCCTGTGTTCGCGTGGGTTTCCTCTGGGTGCTCCGGTTTCCCCCACAAGTCCAAAAACATGTGGTATAGGTGAATTGGGTAAGCTAAATTGTCCGTAGTGTATGTTTGTGAATGGGTGTGTATGGATGTTTCCCAGTGATGGGTTGCAGCTGGAAGGGCATCCGCTGCGTAAAAACATATGCTGTATAAGTTGGCGGTTTATTCCACTGTGGCGACCCCAGATTAATAAAGGGACTAAGCTGAAAAGAAAATGAATGAATGTATTTGACTTGCTCTGTGCATGAACATAAACCAGCCATATCAGATTTACTGTAACAGGAATTGGGTTTTGTATGAGAAGAGACACAGTAGCATACATGTACAAATCTCTGTTTCAGTCATTCTCCAGTAAGAATGTTATATCAATTTAGTAAGCCTGTGATTGCCAGTAGATTGCCAGTGTTTGTGCATTAATTAATGTACTGCTTCACATAAAACCATTTAAGTTAAAAAATCAACTCATACGTGAAAAGGAACTACTAATTTCACAAAATGTTGAGTAAAAAGTATGATATTTGACTTCGAAATGTAGTTAAGTTAAAGTATAAATTTCCCCACCCCAAATGGAAATACTTCAGTACAGTACATATGTGTGAAAGAGCTACATTAAATCAATTACATTTACTTTGTTTCTGTCCTCCACTGGCCATGTCTACAATTATTCAGATCTGTTAACTTAAATGTTAAATGACCATTGAAACGTGTTGGATTTCATGTGGATGAGCAGCAATGACTGTATCCTGTACATCACATATATAAGAAATGCATAAGGATAATTTAGTCGGTTCAAGCTAAACAACACTTGCAGATATTCTAAAATATTAACTCACAAATATCTTGGGACAGAAATACTGTAAACTTCACCTAAGTACAAGGACATATATATTATTATTAACAAATGCTAAAATGATAACTAAATGAAAATGTCAACTAAATTAAATAAATAAAATAAAATAAAATGTTTTGTCTCCAAAAGCACAAATAAACAAATTAATGTGAGTTATGCCACATCATAACAATTCTAAAGTACTGCAGTGTGACTTACTTATCGCACAGCTGACAGGAGTTTTTACTAGCAAGGTAATGGTTTTCCTGGCATTTGCACTGTGTATTCTCTTCCTTAGTGCCTGTCAAAAAGACAAACATTAACCAAAGGTAAATAATAACAAAAATTCAAGATTAGTACAAAACAGTTCATAAAACTTGAGTTAAGCATGAGGAACTTACATTTATGAATTTCTATTTGCCCATCTCCACACACTTTACAGGGAGAACATTCCCATTCTAAATCATATATCTTCTTCTTGTAATAACCAATCTCACAATCACACACCCTGTCGGAGTAGGGTGTGCAGGGTGAAGACTGCATGGAATGGGCTGGATGTAAATGACAGATGCAAAACACATGAGAACACGCCAAATACCAAATAAATTGGCAGTGATATTTACACCAATCCTCCACATGTTAAAGGAATACTTTCAGTTTAAAATTCAGTCATCGTTTACTCATTGATCATTTCTCACAAAATATTTATGACAATCAATATAATCAATCAATCAATCAATCCATATTTTTATATCTGTTTTTCCACAATTCAATTAAGTCAAATGAGAATCCAGTAGTATTTTGGGCAGGCATTTAATGTTTAAAGGAAAACTTTTTATGGTTAGGTCCTTAATAAAAAGAAATAAAAAAAAGTCATTACGTTTTTTGCATTCCTGGCATCTGAAGCAGTTTGGACTATAGTTTGCTTGTTCCAGGTAGGTTCCTTCAACACATTTCTCACATTCTGACCTCATGTTCTTTGCATGGCATTCCTTTTTCAACTTAAACCCTGGAAATGAAGCGTAGAAAGGAAGAGAAAGAGGAAGAAAGCTAAACAAAACATTTCTTTGGAAAACACACCCTGTTCCTACTGGATCAGGGATAAATGCCAACAGCTTTTGACTTTTATTAAACATTCTTCTAACCAAAAAGTCAGTTTCATAAAGGACTGAATTCATTTTGCTTTACCTGGATGACATTTATCACAGCAGAATCCTTTCTTACTCCAGTATTCACTTTCAAGACAATTTCCCTTTATAGTCCCGTTTCTACCAAGTCCTGATATTGTATATGACTGGCTGGTTAGAACCTGTGGGGAACAGAACATAATTTAGCTAAAATGACAAGGAAAATCACAGTGGCTGTGCTTTGAATAGAATATAATTGCAATGTATGTAGTGCCCTGTCTGTACAATAATTTATTCCTCTTTACTTGACAAAATATTTCAAAAGATAAGTCATTCCTTACATCATATCATATATTAATGACATGTTTTGGTCAATGACATGTTTTAATTCAAATGTTTAGTTTTAAAAACTTAAAAACTTTCTTGTTTACATTTTTGTGTTGTCCTAGTGGTAAAGTAAAAAAAAAATCCAATCAAAACACCTCTTAAGGTCAGTCAATGGTGAAAGCCATACATGATTAAACATTCACGGACGTATTTTAGGTAACAACCTGGTGACTTCAAAATGAGGGCTAAACTTGTCTTACCAGCAACAAACACGCGGACAGTTGACATATCCTCATGACAGCTCTAGGTGGCGCAGTCCTGCTCACTTCAAACAAACTGTCCAGAGAGGGCGGTGGGTCGTTTCATGAAAAGAGAGGGCATTATTACAGTACGCAAGAATGACAGTATGTAAGAATGACAATTCTTATCTCAACATTATCTAGTAAAGAAACAGCAACAGCTTGCCTGAACACTAATTTCCTTGTAGCCTATATCAAGCCGAGAATATCTACTTACAGTAACCTATTGCGAAACAATGGCTACTTTATGAACTCGCAATCGCAACTGAACAACACATAGTAACATCTGAAATATAGTTTTTCATTGTGCCAGTCGAGATCCTTCAACATTTTGTGCCAGTCGCTTAAACATTTCCCCCGCTTTATCCATTACAGCCCTGACGCCCCCACATAAAAGTGTCACATTAGTGTTGGCAATCTCTTTCCCCGAGGAGATTTTTAACAAATAAGCGCGTGACCTTACCTCTACTCATGGCAATCCAGCATTTCCCTTGATTTGCTTTTTTGAAACTTTTTTTTAATCATCGCCGACTGAGCTAATAGTTCTTTTTTTTTTTTAAATGCGTATTTTTTAAAAACGTGAGGTTGGTGAAGTATCACTGCCGTCCATTTTCTCGGAGTAGGAGAAAGGGTAGTCTTTAACTGGAAATGTTACGCGTCACCAAAACTCTGCTCCTCCTTTTCACGTTAAGGAATTCGAGGAGAAATCGAAAGTAAACTAGCATCTGGTTGTTATAACAACATTAAGATATTATTTAAGTGAAAAGTATTTATATTTCACAGTATTTTGTAAGTAATTGATGTGTTGAGCGTTGGGGAGAATATCATTATCAAAACCTCTTTATCAGTTAAAGAAAAACTAACATGATTAATCACATAAATTAATGGTTTCTGTTACAACCATAGGTAGAAAAGGTATAGTAAACTACCAGATTATCCACAGTTACAATTACAGTTTACCTTAAAAGCAATTACAACGTATCTTTTGATCTTTATTATTATTGAAATCTTTATTTTTGTAGTAAAAAAAGAAACAATGTTTGGTAACACAAGCATTAGCAAATAGTTCATTCATTATTTGTTAAGCATTCACTCTACATTAATAGATGTAAATAAGTAATAGTAAGGAGTTTATAAATACAGCTACAAATGCTGTATTCTTGATTTATAAGCACATGTATAATCTGTTTAATGATTGTTTCATACTTTGTTAATGATTATTACTAAACTAAGTATTGCATTATTTGCTAACTAGTTATTTAAGAATAGTTGGTGGCTTTTAAAGATCATTCAGAATGCGTAACTAAATGATTAATAAACTATTCAAATAACATTTATATATCTTATTATACAGGCATATAATAATAGTTACTTTTTATTTTAATAAATGCTTTATTAACTTAACTTCATGCAGTTTTGTGACCTAATCTAAAGTGAGGATTTATGCTTTGTAAATTCCTTATAAATGACAATTAAAGGCTCAGTTATTCTAAACGAAAATAAACACCTTTATTAATTTCTATTCATTTCAAGATACACAAATATATTAATATATTTAACAATAATATATTTTTAAATTATTATATTGTTGTTTTATTAAATTTTATGTTATATTTTTACACTCCTGTTGTTCAGCAATGTTTAAACTTTATAGTTTAAGATTGCAAAGATTTATTGTTCATTTGATACTAAGCTGCGACGCGGTGGCGCAGTGAGTAGCACAATCACCTCACAGAAAGAAGGTTGCTGGTTCGAGCCTCTGCTGGGTCAGTTGGCATTTCTGTGTGGAGTTTGCATGTTCTCCCCGTGTTGGTGTGAGTTTCCTCCGGGTGCTCCGGTTTCCCCCACAAGTCCAAAGACATGCGATATAGGTTCATTCATTCATTCATTTTCATTTCGGCTTAGTCCCTTTATTAATCTGGGGTCGCCACAGCGGAATGAACCGCCAACTTATCCAGCATATGTTTTACGCAGCGGATGCCCTTCCAGCCGCAACCCATCTCTGGGAAACATCCACCCATACTCATTCACACTCATACACTACGGACAATTTAGCTTACCCAATTCACCTATACCGCATGTTTTTGGACTTGTGGGGGAAACCGGAGCACCCGGAGGAAACCCACGCCAACACAGGGAGAACATGCAAACTCCACACAGAAACGCCAACTGACCCAGCCGAGGCTCGAACCAGCGACCTTCTTGCTGTGAGGCGAATGTGCTACCCACTGCGCCACTGTGAGGCCCCTGCAGTATAGGTGAATTGGGTAAACTAAATTGTCCATAATGTATGTGTGTGAATAACTGTGTGTGGATGTTTCTGTGTGGTAAATGCGTGGTAAATGCTTTACTGTTCCAACTTTTTTTTTAAATGTGTTGCAAAAAACAAAATTGGTATACTTGTTTATTTTGGGGGGGAAAAACTATGAAAAATCAAGAGGAACACATTAAATAATGTTTGTTTTATTGTCTGCAATGGAACACAACACAAAGTAAACTTTCTTTTTTTAAATTGCGTTTTACATACTCACCCAACTTTTTCTGATTTGGGGTTGTAGGTACAAATATGTACCTTTCGAAAGGCTACACCCTCAGTGATAGCCGCTGTACCTTTATTTCTGAGAGTGTATATGCGAAACCTATAGTTCCAAACAGGCAAGTTGGCAATGTGGTTTGCAAATGTTTGTTTGTCACTATGGATTCAGAAAACATACATAGATGATTTACGAACATCATATCATAGATGACACACAAACATAAATGACTTGATGCTTTTGGGAAACGCTCCCCAGAATAGTGTATAAGTGTATAAGCATAAGTGAATAAGATACACGACTCACTGAAAAGATCTGACTCAAATAAATTATTCCTAACCAATCAGTATACCTTCTCAGATATTTGCCCCAGTATGCAGTCTGATTCCACTTCATTTTCAGAAAGTCCATTAGCTAAAGGTAGAAAGATAGTAGTGTACAATATGTTCAGATTTCAAACATTTAGCTTGTGAATATGATTCTATCCAGACTGACAACATTAAAATTGATATTTTTTTGTCTTTTTAGAATACATATTATGGTGCACCATTATTTTTGTCATGAATGCTCCAATTAGTCAGATGTTAAAATCTTAAATAAATAAAATGTCTGTCTGTTTGTCACACAAAGCAGTCATATGACTTCAAATAAAGACAAACACTCATTTAGAACATTTTAATTAAATATATATGATTATGAATTTGCATCCCTGCTTAAGACTATCACTGAATTCTCATCTCTCACTATGTGCTGTGCATGCATTTTGTATTACATAGAAAGGCTAATTATTGAATTATTAAAATAAAAAAGAAAAAGGATGGATTATGAGTTAATAAAGTTCTATTTCTGTTCATTGCTAGCCTGCAGGTTGCAGTTAAAGTCTTTTTGTTATAGCAAACAGAATGTAGATTCTGTTAGCTGCATACTGAGGCGCAGAAATAACTTCCTTACTTATCCACCACATCCTGTCTCCATTTCCCCTGTGACCTGCAATGTTACCATGGAGATTGCCAAAAAGGCCCACAAATTATTATTGTGTAACATGGTGCCAAGACTAATTAAAAAAAAAAAAAAAAACTATAATGCTGCTACAAAATAGACACTGACACAATTAATAAAAAATTATTGAATGTAAAAAGTTCTGAGGTTTAATTTGCATTGTATAGTTGGACACCACTTGAGCTATTTATTTCACTAACAACCACAAACCACTAACAAAAGAAGAATTTCATTTATTATTGTTTTAATACATATGAGATGTATCTTTTAATAACATGTACATGTAGTAGATCTCATTAATACTTATTTATAGGTATACTGAAATAAAGTCTAAGATTACTACATCTGATATGGTTGGACTCATGTTTCTGTTTTCACAAACTACTAAATCAAGTTCTGCAGATAACAAATGATCAAACTACAATTAGTTTGATCCCGAAACAATTCTTAAAAGCATTGAAAATGGCTTTCCTAAACCATTTCAGTTGCTATTGGACACAGCTGATAGTATGCATTCAATTCAATGCATTGCATTCAATCTATGACTGGATGGAAATACATTTTATTGGCTATACCAAAGGCCTGGTTAATAGTGTGGTTGTGAAAAGAGTTTTTGCCTCTATGCATGACCACATAAATAGCACAACTGATTCTAAGACCTCACAAGTGTGTTTAACCATAGACACTTTGAATGTTAAACCAGAAGTATATTGCTGTTTCATTATCTTTACCAATAAGGCCCATACTGCACACTTATGGTTAATTAAACCACCAACCAGAAATACAGTCTTGTCTGCATTACTATAATTTATGTGGTGAGTTTCATCAGAAAAACAAACGTTCATAGGAAGGAAAGTATGGAAAAATAGGAACAGATTTTTAACAATTACTTATTAACCTTTAAAGACAGACCTACAAGCTACAAGGCTGTTAATTCATTGCAATTTTTTTGGAATGATTTTGTCTAGTTGTAGAATTTCTAGTGAAAACTACCATATCTACGATCTTACAGAGTAATTTCTCGTACTGAATCACAAAAAAACACTTTAGGGCCTGCAGTAAAAATCTCGTTAACTCATTTAATATTAAACTTATGCAGTTCTCTTCTTTTTTGGACTTAAAATTCTTCCAACAACTACATTCATTAGATCAGTGATTCTCTGCGCACAACTATCTCAAACTCTGCTTATTTTGAATGTGTCCTTTATAGAAAATGCCAGTAAAAATGATATTATTTATTAGTCTACATAATTTGACTAAAGCCATCCTAGGTGTATGTGTTTTTCCTTTCAGTCAAAAATAGACAATTGTAACAAATTGTGAACAGAATTCTCACTTTGGCTACACTGTAGATTTGCACCTCAGCCTATCAGATGCTTATGGTTTAGCCGCTGCCTCTTCCATATCCTGGTTGGTGTACTCTTTTTCAAACAAAAACTCAAGACCCATTTCTCCGACTTTGAAATTCTTTAACATTTATCTTTAAAACATTTTGTTTTAAATGTTGACCAGAGTTTTGCCTTGCTCTGTCGTCTGTGCTTGCCATTTTTAACCTTACTTTTTGCTATGCTTTTGGCTTACATCCATTTCTCCCATGAACAAGTGTGTGGCAGCTGTTGATAATAACAATTTATAAAATTGAAAATATGGATATTTTTTACGTGTACTATCAGGTCTATGTTGTGGCAGTAAAAGCATACGGCAGTAAAACATATACCAGAGCAATCGATGGTTCATTCTGTTGTGATGGTCCCTGATAAAAATAAGGGAACAAGCCAAAGGAGAGTGAGTGAGTGAGTGATATTATTCACACAAAAACCCAATGGATTTGCATCAAAAACACCCATTAACCCACTAAAGGTATATGAATGGCTGTGCTTTTTGGAGCTTCAAAAACTTGGGTACCAATAAACCATTTGAATTATTGCAACACTTATGAATGCAAGTATATGAGTGTATGTATATGAGTGAGCCAGGCCTCACTCTCACACCTGCAGTTGGTTCAGAACTCAACTGCTATTGTTTAAATGGTACTAAAAAAAAAAAAAAAAAAAGAGACCATTTACCCTGTATTTATTTCATCCCATTGGTTACCATTTCGATACAGAGTCCGAGTTTTTAGTTGGGTTTAGTCTTCGTTGTTTATCTCACTCAAGTCATATGACAGCATCTATAAGGACATTTTTATTGTATAGTGGCCAACATTCAGTCACACATAGATTTAGGACAAATCCACTCTGTAGAGCTCCAAAAAGACAGGTCACAAACACTATGGATCCAACAAATGTAGAATGTCAGGGTCCTGACATGATGTTCCTGTCTGTCCTGTCAATGTTTTCTCGTTTGTCCTGTGCTTGACTACATGTCTTTGCCTTAATTTGTGTTAGCCATGTGCTTTTTGTGTCTTTCCACCTTGCTTTCAGTTACCATGCCCTCTTATTTAAACCTTATATCCTGATTGTTCTCACCTGTCCCTCGTGTGCTTCGTTCTCTATATATTGTGCTGTGTGTTCTCGTTTTTCTGCTTGTTTGTTCCATGTGAGCTTGTCTTTGCTTACTTTGCATCCTCGTCGTGCATTCTTTTCCTAGTTCTCTTGTCTCTATATTGTTTTGTTTGTAGGTACTACTTTCTTTTGTTTTGTATTTTGTCTTTAATCGCTGTCTAGCTTTTATTCTTGTAACTTGTAACTGTTTTTGTTCTGTCTTTTTGTCAGTCCCAGTCTTGTATTACTTGAGTTTTAGTTGTCTTTTTGACTTTAATTAATTACTCTCTTTAAGGTTCTGGAATTAAAGAAGTCTTTATTTCTCAGTTTTCTGTTTTATCTCTGTTCTTTTTGCCCAAGTCAGTCTAGTTCTATTAGTATCTAGAATTACATTTGATTTCTTATATTCCTTGGATAATTATTACTGCCTGTTTGCTGCCCTGTGTTGTGTCTTGTGTGGTTTCAGTCATGTCCCTGGTCTGACAATATGGAGCCTCTACTGCTGGCTCTTAGTATCTAGCCCTGGTTCTGTCCACTGCTGCTCCTATCCTGGCTGTCTGTTTTATCTGGCCATGTCTTGCCTTTCCACTGGCTTTCCTGTGGGTTATTGCCCCAACTGTTTGGATATTGTCACCCCTGGACTGACAACCTGTGCTTTGTCTTGCCAATAAACACATTGTTCTGTTCCTCACTGCAACTGGATCTTCTTTCCTGCAACTAACCTGATCTAGGCTCTTCAAAAAATAAATCAGTTTAAAATGCACCGCAATTTTAAAATACTACACATGAATAATGTTTAATGCTTGTCAAGCCCAAAACAAAAATAATGTGTATATTTGTTATGCTCATTTTTTTTTAGTTAATCAAGAACCACATCATAGAGTGAGATTTCCAGAAAAAAGCTCTTGAACAATTAACTAAAGAGCATCTTATAAATGTTAGTGTTATAAGTGTCTTGTCTAAATCTGACTATATTTTGATGTAGAGTACAAGATATAAGAAATATTATTAAATGTAAGAGATAAATATTAAAAAAACATTTATTCAACTGGAAATCCTGTCAGGATTCTGTGTTTCCCCATGTCATGTGTTCCATGTGCGTTTGTTTAATTATGTGATTCCTTTCTTTTGTTTTCCCACCATTTGTTAGTATTCATTAGTTTCACCTGTGGTCACTCCCCTGTTTGTCATCAGTTAACCATCTCTTGTGTTTTTATACTCCCTAGTTTTGGTTGTTCCTCGTCTGGCTTTGCATTGTTGACCTCCATGTCATCGTGGTTTGTTATTTGAGCCTGAATAAATTAAAATACTTTTTGATAATACAGGTTTCTTGTGACAATCTGCAGCACAAAGTCAATTAGTTTATTATTTGCTATCGGCTGTTACTTTAAAGTGGTAAAAATATGAGGAGAAAAAGTACCAAAGCACACCACCCTAGTAACCGATTTGTTACAGAGTGAAAATTCAAATTGAGCAATAATATGACAACTTTGAAGATGGCTCTCACTGGTGATAGGAAAAAATCTTTTACACAAACTTTTTAAGAGTTCTGCAAGGTTGCACATCAGTCAGCAAGTGATTTCATCTGCATAAGCTGATGTCACACTAGTGTCGTTGTGGTAAGACCTTCTTTTACAGTAATTGCGTTTGTGTGTGCACGTGTGGCGTTTGCATGTCTAATCTATAAACTACAAGAAGGGTATGACTTTTCACTCTTTGTTGTATCACTTCCACTGAATAAACTAGTGAATTGACAGCTCATGAATGTGAGTAAGAAAAGAGAAAGCAGTAACTATAAGACCTAAGATAATCCCAAAATAGAAAAAATTGCATTTTGTAGATTTAATTTACTTTATGCTGACTAGACATGGTTTTCATGGTTATGAATCTGAACCGAGGACACTGTGGATTCTCTGCAATTGGTCGTTATTTTACCACTGACCTCGCTACTAATTTCTTGTCTTAAAATGAGTGGATGTTGAAGAGCTAATCTTTTTTACTCATGTGTTTAGTCATTGTGAGACCCTTTTCATCTGTAGTGTTTGTGTGCATATATGCAATTTTTTTTTCAAAGAGAGATGGAGACAAGAGAGAGTTTGTTTTGGAACTTATTTAAAATAAGACAGGAAACTTTCAATGGAACATTTGGGGTAGAGGAAAAAAGAGATGGCGAAATAGATTGAGAGCAAGGCTGCTGCAGTTGGGGGTCCAAACAAAACATCATCCATAACGTTAGTTGAACGGTAGTTTATATATGACTCATCGTGACATTTCTGATAAAGATTTAATGCTGAACTCTTGTCCCCCTCATCTTCAAACCTTTAGAGGGGCCCGACTAGCTCACATCTCTCTTCTTCTCTCCCATCTTCAACACACTTTCAAGGTAAGTCTTTACTCCTTACTCTGAGACATTTTTTTCATTTTTATTTAAAAGCTGTGTGGTTTAGCATGTTTGCTAAAATAGCAATTCAGTTCAAATGTACCATGTAGTTTATGCAAGTACATCCTCAAATAGATGTTAAATGCAAGGAACTAGATCAACGTGACCCTATCTGTCTGGGGTTTAATGTCAACATGTTAATCGTTGGACCCATGCTTTATTTTATTCACTTTTTTTTTTTATCGAGATACAAATAGAAAAATTAACATTATTAATTATTTACTCATTGTTCGTTTAAAAAAAAAAAAAGAGGAGAGTGAGCCAAAGGAAAGGGAGTGAATGAGTGTTCATGTTAAACCAAATAGGCCATATAATAAACATTCTATCTATCTATCTATCTATATATCTGTCTGTCTATCTATCTATATATCTGTCTGTCTGTCTGTCTGTCTGTCTATTTGTCTGTCAGTCTTAAACAAATGTAAAACGAGTAATTATTATAACAAACAAAAGTAACAATAGTACATACATTTTTTTTTAGACTTTACATTCTTGACTAACATATTTAAAGTCATTGCAGGTGTCATGTGTCATTCTGAACACTCACACATTTCCTTTTTTTCCCTTTCCAGTAAGATGCTTACACTGCTCTATGTTCTCCTGCTCTCATCACATGTCCTTTCTGACGACCAATCGTTGAAGTGCGACGAAAGAACCGAATATGCTGAACATCAGCAGTGCTGCAAAAAATGTAAACCAGGTAAATGAAATCAGCTTCCACATCACTGTGAACTGAATCACAACTGTGACAACTTTGACTCAACTGTGTTCATGTTCGGCGTAATTTAAACAACTTCACACGAACTAAGCTCAGTTAAGATTAGTGATTGAATAATGAAGTTACTGTAACTGAGGTGAAATGCAAATGGGTTTAGAAGGATGTAGTGAGTTAAATGTTTATGAAACTAAAACTTGAACGATAAAGCAAGAAAATTTCAAATGCGATGAGCAATTTTATTGTTCAAACATTTTTAATGGAGAGAATTGACTGTTTGTGCAGACTAAAACAAGAAATTTAGATTTTGATAATGTTTCATCATTTTGATGAATATTTCAGCTGAAAAAGTTCAGCAGGAATTGAATTTAATTCAAAACGAATTGCCTTATGTAAGAATATTTCAGGGCTCTGTTTTATGGTTTGATGACATTTACTTAAGGTCTTCAAATGACACATCAAGTTTCTCGTATGAGGATGACTTATTCTCTGGTAACTCAACCTGGTAAATTCTCAAACCAGTCAGCGTTGAATGCCGCAACCATAAATGTTATCAGTTTGCTCGATAAGCAGCAGTCTCATACATCTCATTATATTTATGATTTCCCACTTTTGTGTGTTTTTTTTTTTACAGGACAGTTCATGGTTGAGAAATGTGGAACAAGCTCGCAAGATACCCAGTGCAAGCCATGTGGAAATGGCTACTTCACAAATGAATATAATATAAAAAATAATTATTGCTCTCCTTGCACAAAATGCACCAAAGAATGTACGTACTCTTTGTTTTTTTATAATGGCAGGTTTTATCTACTTGTAATAACAGTGATACATTTAGAAATGTTCTCAATCGTCTGATGAATCAGTCTGAAAAGTTATAAGCTAGAAACACCAAACATGACAGTAAAACAAGACGGGTGCTTCCCCTTTAGCAGATCTTGGTGGGTTTCTAGTACAGAGGTACTGTAGGTGGGGGTCTGAGAATCTTTTGTAGCAAACATGACATGGGACAGCAAATACTGAAAATACATGTGAAGCTCTGGAAAAAAAAAGGGTACCTGGGGTGGAACTTATTATTTTGAATGGAAAAACTGCAACGTATGAGATGTTTTGGTATGCAAATGGTCTGTTAAGTATATTAAATCTGACAACTGAACAAGAAGTAGAAGCTTAATATTTATTAAAAGAAAGTAAAAAATGAACAACAAAATAAAAGCACGTATGTACTGATTATTTTAAAATCCCACTAAACCAGACCAGCATTAAGTTTCAATGATGGCCAGCTGCATAGATAAGTCAAACCATTATCCTGTCCTGGTGATAAGCAGTACTGATCTTAGTGAATTTGGTGTGAATGATTCAGTGTAACCTGTGATAAAAATACTTTAGCTAATGTTATAGGTTACATATCAATGGTAAACAGTCTCGTGATAAAAAGAGATGAGCAGAAATCAAAAGTTATTATCCTGAGCTGGTATTAGAATCTATTTGTGAGTCAGCAAAAGAAAAAAAAAAAAAGTTTACTGTTTTATTTTGACACGTTTTGGTGAAATGACTTTGCTTACATATGTCACAGGGACTTTTATGTTATATGGTTTGGTTTGTACTGAGCCCAACAAATTGTAGTTTTTAGTCTGTTTACTTCAGACTTTAAGTATTGGATTTAAAGAAATGTAAATATACATTTATTATTGCATTTGTTTTTAAATCAACACATAAAATCATCACAGACTGACAAAACTGTTTTAGTATTTTAATATTTCATATGTGAAATTAATATATATCTTTTTTTATAGTTTAACTGTTGTGCTCATAACATTTTTCACTACTATGTTTTTTTCAGATATGAAGTATAAGAGGAGCTGTACGACAACAAGTGATGCTGAGTGTACGTGTGAGGATGGTTATAAATGCAGTGGCAACAAATGCGAGACATGTGTAAAAGTCCAGAGAACTACTCCTCCTACTAAAATACTCCCGGTCACCAATGGTGAGATTCTTAATCCTGAACCACCAAAGCCTCACTGAGGCTCTAGAAAGAAATACAAAGCATTACATTGTAAAAAAAAATATTTTTTGGTTGCCTTAAATTTTTTAAGCTGAATCAAAGTAACCTTGTGAGTCCATTGAACTCATATAATGTTAAACTGACTTAAAACAGCTTGTATAACTTATAAAATGAAGTTAGAACATGATTAAGGTAGTTTAATAAGTTACAATTAACTAAAAACATATATTGTCATGACTAATTGATCATATAATTTTTTTTACAGTGTAGGAGCCAAAGGTGAAAACTTTTTGAACTTGAATTTAGCTTACTTTGTCCTCTGGGAAACAAGAGTATTCTGTAGGGCAGTACAAAAAAAAGGTTTTATATATATGATACATATTTTTTTCCCTTCTGGGGCTTCAGTGTGTATTTTAACCTTCTCTAATAGCTGTATATGAGTCTCAGTTATTCTCAAGATGAAAAGATGGACCTAAATTTTTACAGTAATTTTTGGAAAGATTCAAATAATCAATGCTGAAAAAACAAAGAGTGCATGGGACCTTAAAGAACACCAGGCAATATGTTCAGGATAAACAAGGGTTTCATACCATCACTAAAACAAAAAGCAACAACAGCAGTGGATCATTCAGGTAACAGTATTAAGAATCAAGAGGATGTTAACTTGTGAACTGGTCATCTAAATAAATTCAACAAATATTCTCTCATGGACTACAGTATATGTAAACACCCTTAATTGCTCATACAGGTCAGTGTAAAAAAGAATCCATTTTGTAAAGTAAAATAATGAACATTTTACAGGTTCTGAAAGCTGTATGCAGACGTTTGACTTGTGTAGATGTAGAAGTTAAGAGCATATTTTAGAATAAATCTGATGAAAAATAAATAAACGTAATAAATAATAATAAATGAATGTTGCATTTGAAAATTAAAAGTTTGTTTTAATACGTGTTTGATATACTGTCATCTTTATTTAAATAGCACTTTTTACAATGTAGATTGTAAAAACAGCTTAGCATGGATGAAGATCTAGCAAATTGAAAGTGCTTCAGTCCAGTTGTCACAGTTGAAGTTCAGTTTAGTTCAGTTAAGTGTAATGTAACTGTCACTGCTGAAAGCCCAAACACAGAGGAGCAACTCCACTAGTCCCATTGTACACTGTACGTAAATAAATGAGCTTTTAATGTAGCATACATTTTCCCACATTATGATTTCCACAACCAATTTAACGTATATTCAAAATATGATGGAAATTACATTTGTTTAAAATTCTGAGTAAAAATAAAGTAAAACGAACTGTGAGTGTGATAAGTGTGAGTACCGCTTTAACACAGAAACGAATAATGAGAGTTGCTCATAACCTTTCTTTACCATATTGATTTTGCAGATATGCCGTCTGACATCCGTATGACAACTGGTTACAGTTGCCATGACAGCAAATGCAAGAAGAACGTGAAAGTCCAGAAAACTACGGCTTCTCCACTGGCCACCAATGGTGAGGTTCTGAACCCTGAAGCACTGCTGTCAGTCTATTAAAACTGAAAACAAGCAGACACACACAGAGTATATCAGGGGTGTTCTCTATTGACCTGTTCACTCTTTCTCTCTCCCTTTCTCCATCCATTTGCATCCTTTCTATCAACCTCTTCCAGATAATGTGTGGATCTCGGTGAGTCTGTGTTTAGCGTGTGTGTGTGTGTGCTTTCTGTTCACCTGTCTCCTTCTCACCAGCAGACATGCACAACCATGTGGATGGATCATGTCAGCATCAACCGGTCAGTGGTGCTCATCAATGCTTTCATTTGCTGTGAAAGTGCTCTTTATATATATTCTCATGCATGATTGCTTGCTGCATGCATTCCATCGCATAAATACTTGCAGTGCTCAGCTTAATTGAGTACACCCCATTTTGCAAATGAATATTTTTTTTTATCCATTTCTAAGTGAATATAGGCAATGTATTTCGTGCATTTAAACAAAACAGATTTATTAAATGGATATATTTATTAAAATAATATTTTATTCACCAAACATGTTTAGAAATTGAAAGATAATACAATTAAATTCAAGCAAAATATTGCAAAAAAAAGTTGTATTTAATATTTTTCTATAACATAAATTTGGGTATACTAGTTTTTACACCGTTATCTTAAGTTATTTTGTTAGATAAGCTCCAGATTCAGCTTCAGTATTGACCGATCTAATGTATATGCACAAATATAATAATATATAGCTTCCTATTAAAAATATGAATTTAAAAGATAGATTTGTGAGGGGTGTACTTGTATATGCTGAGCAGTGTATCTGGTGGTATAAAATGTGATTTTTGAACAGGGTTATTCCTGTTATTCAGTACCTTTTTTTAATAAAAAAAAAACTAAGCCAAAGGAAAAGGAAATGAATGAATTTTCCATCGTTCCTAAGATGGTGATAAATGTAATATAATATAAAGAATATAACAATTCATCATAAAAATAGCACTTATCGTAACGTTTCTAAAACTATATAGATTAAATAAAAATTTATGTAATCAACAAAACAGTATTAATTATTATTGTTGTGAAAGGATTCATTTAAAATTTAACTGCAACACTTTTTACTATAGTTTTAGGAAATTTAAATGTATCATTGCTATTAAGTGTGTGTTGAATGTCCCTACAAGTGTAGTAATACCAGTATTCTAATATGATAAAATTAAATGGTATTCTGGACCATAAAACCTTGTGTTGCACAGGTATATTTATAGAAATTACATCAAGTTTCTTATGTTCATTGAAGAAATTGAAAAGAAACATACCAAAACTTTATTTTTGATTAGTAATATGCATTGCTAAGAACTTATTTAGAACTTTAAAGGCATTTTTCTCATTATTCACACAATTTCAAAATATTTACGACTTATGACTGTTTTTTTGGTCCATGGACATTATAATATAATATAATATTGTATAATATTATATTAAATAAAGATTGCAAAGCAATAGTACCTATAAATAATTCTATCAATAGTATTGATAAATCAAAATAATATTTAAGAAAACCTGGAGCTATAGCAAAAAAAAACAAAAAACCCCACTAAAAATGACCTCTATGGTATGCTGTAACAGTGATGGAAAAATAAAAAAATCTGTGACTTCCGTGGCTTCATATATTAAATATGTACCACATAACAGAATTCAATAATGCATGAAAGCATAACAGCTTTCAATAATGAGTATCCGACTGTGTCGTCAGGTTTCTGGCACTATACAAAGAGCAGCTCTGTATCCAGTCAGTGCACAGAGGAAGAGGAGGTCCCAATGCCAGTGCAGGAGATGTGTGGGAAGACAGAGAAACTTGAGGATGTCTGAAAGAGGAGGAGGAGGAAAAAGACAACTGGTGCGTCTGAGGATTGAGTATTTACTCTAGTACAAACCTGCTGCTGCCATTTATTCTGCACTGAGGTGGATCATCCAGAATGTTACGAGAGAACAGAATGACGGTCCATCCTGAGAAATGCTGAGACGGAGAGATTTGAGCTCCCACTTCACATAAAGACCAACACAACATTTCACATACAGCTCATTTTCTTTCAACAAATGTGTTTTCTTTTCTGTGCTCTTGTTTGTATTTATAACTGGGGTGTTTGTGCACAACCTGGACTTTTTTTAAGATCAAGATTTTAAATTCAAATGTACATTTGAATTATTAGCCCTCCTGATTTATTAGCCCGATGGTTTGTTCTGAAGACAGTCGAACAAAAATATTGCTCAAGAGGGCTAACAATATTGACTTAAAAAAAAAACTGCTTTTATTCTAGCCAAAATAAAATTAATAAGAATTTCTCAAGAAGAAAAACTATTATAGGAAATTATATTATAGAAAATACTGTAATAATGTGTTCACTCTTTTAAACATCATTTGGGAAATATTTGAAAAAGACAAAAAAAATCACAGGAGGGCAAATAATTTTGACTTCAACTGTATATAAATATATAATAAAAGGGAAGGTGTAAAGGTTTGTTATACACTCAATGTTTTTTCAATGTTTTAATCATCCTAAAATGATATAATAACATTAATTATAAAAGAATCAACAAAATATTCTTTAAAAAACAAAACTTTTGGTGAGTAAAGCATGTGAATTATAGGAATTATATGTCATGTTTATTTTACATATATACTCAGATATGATTATGTAATGTTTGTATTTAAAAAAAAAAATTTTTATCACTTTAAAATAATAATAAATCTTATTATAAAAGAATCAACAAAATATTCTTAAACAAACCAATTGGCAAGAGTCACTTCCATATGTCACTTCCAAGAAGTATTTTATGTAAATAACTTTTATTGCAGTCTAAAATTATGCAAATGAATCATACCAAAAATAAACCTTTATTTGTTATATTGCACTTTACATTTAATAACGGTTATAAAAATGTCTGTTACAGAAAATACAAAACATAACACAAGATAAACGTGTGTGCTGTGCTTATTGACTTCTGAAAGGAGAAACAATGTTGACATTTTCAGACCACCATCAAAATGTCAGGGATTTTTTTTTTTTTTGATGCCATAGTCAATCATATCTGCCACATAAAAATCAAAGAAAAGAGGAAGTACATTGACAACATCATCCATGGACTTGTGCAAGCATAAAAAAATTGTAATTCAATGTATAACATATAAATAAATAAAAATCGTAACTGTCAAGACACAACAAGCTCCATAATTAGAAACATATTAAGTCCCTTTAGAAATCAAGCATCCTTCAACTAAAATAAATATTTCATCATATATGAGAATCTTTGAGTGTCTTAGAGCTGCGCATTGCCTTTAAACACTTAAAAAAAAAAAAAAGATTCCACTTTTTTTTCCTGAGGCTCATCCAACCTAAGACCTGAAAGCCTGTGCTCTCAACTCTTCAAACAAACTTCACCATAGATAAACACACAGTATGAATTGATATTTCAAAGCTGGCATAAACCATCAAGATCTTACGGATCAATTTTGTCACCTATACTATTAAGTCAGATGGCCAGATCTTCTGCTGTTGCTCTCAATGAAATCCCCTGCCAGGCTTAGAGTTTTAATACTGAACACTCATGAGGCAGCAGGCAGAACAAAGCACACAGCAGCAGAACAGTACAGAAGAAGAACGGAAACAGGAAGTCTCCTGTGATTCCTCATAGCACCTCTTCTTTGGAAATGTGGCACTCTTTTCCTTGCTCCTGAGATGGGAAGAAGATGAAATCGTCCTCTCCGCTTCTTTCTTCTTCTGAGAGATGGACGGGGGGAGACTGAGGGTAGGACATGTTACTGCTGTTTAGAGATTCGCCCTGTTCATGTGCTTTTTGCTCTCCTGCAAAATGATTGAGCAAGCTAACAAAGACTGTCTGGGGGCCGTAGATGTGTAGAGGACCTATATGAGAAAGAAAGAACATTTCATTATATATATATATATTATTTATTTTTTTTATTTTATTTTTTTTTTTCTCAATAACATGTTCTGGGTCAAAGACAAGGAAATTATCCATGAATAATGAATCCATAATATATGGTACTACAATAAAGTTTTTAGACTCTCGTGTTTGATTTTCTTTTTCATATACAGGATTATGCCGTCGAACTGTTGTATTAACGCAATATCACACTAGTAGCAGTGCGATGTGGCTGTATATCGTCACTGGTGAGACACCTGTGCCAATATACAGCCATATTGCACTGCTACTTGTGTGATATTGCTCATTTATACAACAGTTCTGTCTGGTTCTCGAATCTGATTGGCTGATAGTCGTACAATATTCTGCAATATCAGAACTCGTTCAGCCTCCTCACCATTCTGTATTACTACGCCCACAAAGAGTGACAGCAGATCAATAAATTCACTACAGTTTGACAAATATTGCAACTTTTGAGGCATTTGTTTGGGCGAGAATGTAGTTTTTTAGATTGCAACTATGCAGTTTATTTATAAGGACAGTGCCTATTTTAAATATTTATAATTTCGGAGATACAGCACGTCTGCATCCATCAGTCTGTACTGAGCAGAGCAAAGACGGTTGATGCTGTCCTTCCACAAGATGGTGACAGACAACGCATAATAAGCCCTTAGAGGAGAAAAACTACACATAATTTCTAACTACAGCTGATCAAATCATTATTAAACTGGTAAGTGACATTCTAAGTCGATCTCTCTCTTTTGTATGTTGTAGTGCTGTATTTATATCATAGTAATTGTAGTGTATTGAGAGTGAGATGGGACTCACATATCAGGATTGTATGTATTTTGTGTTGGCCACTCTTCGATAACCCTGAGTTACTTTTTGGTTGGCCATCTGTTTTTTTCTAATGAGTCTCCGCAAACGCAACAGTATATGCAGTAGTGTTTGCGTTGCTTTGACTTTTTTGGGGTTAATTATTGTGATTTCTTGATTGCAACAGATAAATACTGGGAAATGTCTCTAGACTGATGGCATTTCATGTCGCTCAGCCTTATAAATTTAAAATGTCAGCAAAATCACCTGTTTTGTCATCACTTTAGACATAAAAACGCAATTATACGCTAGAGAATCATTCAAATACTAGCTCTAAAATTATGTGGTGAATTAGTAACGGCTTCTGCTGTTCTGACGTCAGCTGCAGATGTGAATGAATGGCGGAAGAAAGTAGTTCCTAATACAAAAGGATTTTTAGACTCTCCGTGTTTGATTTTGTCTGTGTTTGAAACATGATTATGCCATCAAACTGTTGTATAAATGCAATCCCACTCGTAGCAGTGTGATATGGCTGTATATCGTCACTGGTGGGACACTAAGGCACTCGGTCTGCGGCCTCATGCCAACGCACGCCTCCCACCAGTGTCGATATACAGCCACATTGCCCTGCTACTCGTGTTAAGAAATACTTAATATTTGTTTTCTAAACTTACACACAAAGAAAAAACAGTCTAAAAATGAATATACATGTCTGGAAACATGCCACCCTTGTTTGTCATTTATTTGTTTGTTTATTTTTTAAATGCTCTAAATGACAAATTTTTATTTGGAAGAAAAATCACCAGTAAAACTTACTCTAACAACTACAAATCTTAAATCAAGAATTTTCCTATACTGTAGGTGTGTAAATTAGAAATATTTAATTATTACTACCTTGACCTTGTGTGGTCATGAGGTTCTGCAAGGTATATTATTTCCAGATTTATTCATTTGTGTGGCATGTGTTTTCACATTGCTCTTACTACATGGGTTTTACATCAAAAGCCAAATATTTTCCAAATATAATACACAGTAAAGCAGTTTTGTTAATAAATGATTTTATGTACCCACTTCAGGCTAGAAAGATTGGCATTTTTAAAGCTTTTTTTATTTTTATTTTTTGTTTAAATCAGATGAATATTTCTGAAAAAAAGAGCATTGTGTCTTTAACCCATTTAATAGCAGAAGAAAATTACAAAAAGCAACTCTTTGTAATACCTAAATTACCAGCTGGAGGAACAGCTTGCTCTTGGCTGACTGGCTGATGAAAAGGGTCTGTGTTGTGATTGGTCGGTGTGCAGACATCTGACAACATTTCATGGGTATGAGGCTGCTCATCTGGTTGGCTGGGAGGCGTGACCTCACTGTCCACCTGAAAAAGGACTGTAAGTCAGATATTTCATACAAAAAGTTTAGAAATAAACAATCATTACCTCTTACTTACATCTGCTCCCAATGAGCACTGCCTGACAACTGAGGAAGAGAAGAAACATTAAGAGGTAAGATAATTAACCAAGAATACCTCCGACAAGAAATGTGTTTGTGATTATGTGTGGCTTTTACTCACTATGTTTTAAACATTCCTTCTCTTTCTTACTGCAGAACCGGAGGAACATGGTGAGGATGATGATGGATAGCATTGAGGAAATTAATCCAAATAAAGTCCATAACAAGTAATCTTTGTAACCTGTCAAAATAAATACAAGGAAATGAGTTAAGGAAATGAAATATTTGTGTCAAAATGAAAGGGTCTAAAACCTAAAAATAGACTAAGTTTCCATGGTTACATATACATAAAAGAGAATGCTAAATTAATCTAACCCCAATCCTGCAAGAGTCTTAAAACTCAGAAGCAAGTTTTTTTTTAACTTACGGATCTATCGGTATGTCATCAGGTTTTTAATTAAATGTCTGTGGTTAACACAAAGCACAACAAAATAAACGGGTTTTTTTAAGCTTTAATGTGTTGTGAAAAAGGCAAGGCTCCTTACAAGTTGCTAAACAGGACATGTTAATGTCAAAGGATATTAAAGGATGTACATTTTAAAACGTTTTACAAAATAAAAAATAAAAAATAAAAACCTGAAGATAAAAGTGTCTGCTATACACTTAATCTTAATCATATATATATATATATATATATATATATATATAGATTTTAATATGTCAATATAAAATGTCAATTTGTTTACTGTCTATCACACACACAAAGAGTGCAGTGCATCTTAACTTAATCAAGCAATGGGTATTTCTAAAATAAAACTGAAAGGACTTTCAGAAGCTTGTAGTGGTAAAGCAATGCGACTTTGGTGTAGTTAGCTAACTTTTCAACCCAACTTCTGCTTTTTACTTCTGTATTTCACTTTCATAACCTTTTATAAAGTTCATTCAGGAACATTTTCTTGATGTAAGACAGATCTTACTTTCCACAGTAATCCAAAACTCAATGGAAAATTCTATTGGCTTTTTATATTGATGGAACCAGAGTGGTGTTAACATCATGCCTGCTGCACTCGATTAGTATTCAACACCACCTACTGCTCCCCCTAGTGGCAGACCCTTATTCCACTTTAAGAAGCAAGCACTGCTGCTGGGTTGTCTTAACTCAATTTTAGGAAAAATATGGACAATCCCAATCTTTAGGGAATTTAATAAAAATAAAAAAACTGAATAAAATAATAACAATAAATATGTTTTTCCATATATATTTTTTTAGGTTTTCTCCATATATTACCCATAAATTGTGTTTTTTAAGAATTAAAAAAAAATAAGAGTTTAACTTTCTTACATAGGGAGAAATTCAAAATGCTAATGAAAATAATAGTGCACACACCTACGTTACTGTGAGAAAACAGCTATGCTTACCCATTGGACTGTCAGTTCTCTCTTTGGATAAAGTGATAGATGAAGGGACCTTGGAAGGGACGTCAGTGGAGATGTAGGACTGGGGTGATGGGGTGGGGTCTGGGGTGGGGCCTGGGGTGATGTTGGGAACACAGCTATTACACTGGCCTGTGTATGGATCGATTGAGGCACATGTATAACCCTGTTGACAGCGACACTCTACATCTGATGTGGCCGTGCACTCCTTGACCTCCTCCATTTTGAATTCTGACACACGCACACACACACAATTTCAAAATTAAGTGCTTTTTGTCAGACTTCCCCTTTTTTTATTCTCACTTCATCTTGTTATAGGATAATTATGTGAAATGAGCTTATTACCATGTGTGCATCTCTGGAAGCAGCGGGTGCAACTGTCTTCATTCTCTCTATTATTGAAGAAACCAGCTTTGCATTGATGACATTTGCAATCATTTTTGTAAAATCCTGAAAAAGGACAGATGGTTAGAAACACGGTGTGAAAAAAGAAAAGAAAGACCATTTTAATTTTTAAATATGCAATAGTTAATTGAAATGAATCAAGTGTCAGTATTTCCTAATAAAATTGTCTTCCGCTAGACATTTTTTCAAAAGTGGTTTTAAAAGTCAGCATAAGTTTCTTTTATTTCATACCATTGAACAATAGCCTGCTACAGGTCTACAATTTTCAGCAATAAGTTACAGTCAGTGGAGTTTGACTGTTTCTCTGAGCTAGACAGAGAGCGCTAAACTGTTTTTCTAATACAGGGGTACCCAACCCTGCTCCTGGGGATCTACCTTCCTGCTGATTTCAGTTCACCCATATCAAACACACCTGACTGTAATTATCAAGTACTGTTCAGGTCCTAATTAATTGGTTCATGTGTGTTTGATCAGGGTTGTCACTGACCTCTGCAGGAAGGTAGGTTTCTAGGAACAGAGTTAAGCAATAGAAGATGGGTGTTGCTAACAAAATGAAGGAAGATTAATGGGCAAAAGCAGAATTGAGACATGCACTGATAGCTGAAAAAAAAACAAGTCATTTTGATGAGGTCGGGAAGTTTATGGTATTTGATAAAAGATTATGACAGCAAAATAATGTTTTTACAAAATAATGAAATGCACAGATACATCATTTTATAACAAGCACTGCTATACAAATATAAAAACACTAACAAATTGAGAAATATCTTCATTAATTTAAGAACAAATGAGCATGCAAATTATCACCACATATGCAAATACAGAAAAGCACTGCACATTTAGAAAACATGCATATAGAAAAACACAAAAAATGAATGCACTGCAAAACCCAGCAGTGTTGTTGGAGATCTGAGAGGTGTATTTTTTTGTTCATTTTAACATCCTGGTAGTATGATTCTTTGTTTATAATTTTTTTTTAGCAAAATCAAAAAAATAAATGATTAATAATAAAAAAAAAAAACTCACCTCTCTGATCTCCAATAGCACTGCCAACTTTAAACATGAAGCAGTTGAGTTTGTCAACTTTTTGGGAGTCCTCCCACACATTTCGTTGTAAAATTAAGTTGTTGTAAAATTGATTGTTTGTTATTTTTTTGTATGTGTTTTGTATGTGTTTTTTTTTTTTACTTGCAGTGTTTGAGTGCAAATGAATGATCTCTGAGGTTTTATATTCTTTAGGCAAATCCATCTGTTTTTATTCATTCAAATACTTTTAAAAACATTCATATTTACCAGCAGAACTTGTGCATAAAAACTATATTATTCATGACGTTGAACTGAATTTTCCACCAAATCAGAGCCACAGTGACCTTTAGCTCCACCAACTTCCATGAGTCCCTTGCACTTTCAAAATACCTGTATATTTGCATATAAATGCATACTGAGCAATACACTTTAAAAATATCATTTGTATAGATACAACCAATTTTAAATGAATAATATTATATTTCTTTATATCTTTTTTTTTATATTTTTATTATAATTATATTATATTCAATATTAATAAAGAGTCATTCATAAAGTTTGTAGGATTGCGATAAAATTGTAAATAAATTGTACAACAAAAATAATAAAATAATATACATATAATAATAATAATATACAAATAAAATGAGCGTAGCTGAAAAAGTGGGCAGACAATAAAGCACATCTCTCGATTTCAAAATCGTACAGCTTCAACTTTGAACCACAACATTCTGTTCCATTCCACATTGTATTCAGCTGGTTGGTTCATTTTGTGTGAACGACTGCCACTATTTTTAACACGCATGTGCAATTGTAGTGCAGATATTTTTACAGTTTACTACAATATCTAGTTGCTTAGCAGTCGACCAATGAATATGTTTTGCACATTGACAGGAAATGGCTTGCTTATATTCAAAATTAAGGTGGACAGGTGAAAAATGTTTGCTTGCATAATTATATTGCTTGTCTTTTTAAAATAAGCCCTACCACTTTTTTAATTTCATCCCAAAGGGAATGATAAGGTGCACACAAAAGGTTTTCAAAATATAAATGAATATAAAATATAATAAAAATATAAAACATAATATAATAACAAAATATAATTGCTGAAATATAATTTTATCTTTGATCTTCCTTAAAGACCTTAATGTACTTTTGCTGACAAATATAGATCCACAACGCGCATCACGGTGCATATAACTGAATTTGCATTTGACTGTGCACAGAATTCAGCTTAAAGGGCACATGCTGAATCTCTAAAAGGCGGATGTGGGTGCTCAGCAGACAGACACACTCACATATATGTGCACACACACTTCTGTGCACAAAGTCATACTTGCTGACTGAGGTCTCTCAAGAGGAGAGACGAGAAATAGCATCAAAAACAGGACGTTACACAGAAGCTCAAACCGGCAGTAGCATTCTAATGAAGGAAGTGGTTTACTCTTCTGTGTCAGAGCAAATCATTTCCCATCATGAGAGAAAATGAAGAGAATGAGAAAGAAAAAAAAAAAAAAAAAGAACGAACGATAAAGAAAAACTCAACAAATAACCATCGATTTCTTAGCCAATTTCCTGACCAGACCACATACGTAATACTGGGAAGTGTTGTGACAGAAAAGTACACTCACGCACACTACACAAACAAGGAAATAATTCAAAGAATGTGATACCACATATGATTCTAATAAAATAAATACTAGCTCAACATGCTTTCCCACCTGCTGAACAATTTTTGCTGCAATCTTCTGACAGTTCTCTGGGGCTTCTCAGCTTACCCTTCTGCTAAAAGCAAATGCAACACACACAAAAATCATAAACTAAAGCCTCTAATATGGACGCAATTCATTTTTGAAGTGATTCATTTGAAAAGAGAGAGCTTTTTACGACACAATGTCCAAGTTACAGAAAGTTAACACAATATTCCATAACACATACAATGCATGTTATTGGAGCATACAAATTTACCATAGGAAGGCCATATATCAGATGACCTGTCAGCATCACCAAGGCTACAGATAACACAGTCGTACGCATCTGTAAATAATACAACCATAAATTAATTCGAACATCACATAGACCTACTCTAGAAAATAATCTAACTTTTAAATGAGGATAAGTGTTTTTTAGAATTTCACATCGTTAAGCATTTAAAAAAATAATAAAAATAAATATTGCACTTTGCAACAGATGAGTTTGGCAGAAAAGAGAGTAAGGGTATTTGTGGCTTTCAAACAAGTACTTCATTAACTTCTTATTTTACTTTTAGTTTATTATATAATTAAAAATAGTCAGCATCTTACGGCAATCTAAGTGAAAATCGTCTGTACCTTAACAGTAGATAAAATCCAAAATGTCATCAACCGCTTTCAAACTCAATTTCAGTGTCTTCTGCCAGGCTGTGTTCTTTACTGCTCATCTCATATGATTATTTCCTTACCTGCTGTGTCTTCCTGTCATTCTCCTCCCTCTCTTTCTTTTACTACCCTTCACCTGCTTTTGGAGAGAGAGACTATAGCTTTACATTCGTGCAGCTGTCACGGTTTCATTGATGTTTCATTATTACTGGTTTGATTAAGGCTAAGAAGATGCGAACTGTGAGTCTAATTGGAGCAGTTTTAAAATGCCTCATAAAAATATTCATAGATTAACTCATGTTTGTGTGAAGCTGCAAATAAAATAAACCTCTTTTATGTATAACAAACTTTAAAAAAAAAAGTTTTTTAACGATAGATTCATTCTTTTCTAATGAGCAATTTGTCTGTCTACAATTGCAATTTTCCTTATTACAGTTGATTATTCATTTTGAACATAATTCTAGGTCATATAGCAACAAACAAGTAAATTGCTGTCAAATAACCACGTAGTTTTACATAAATGTAAAATTAAATTAAAAATAACATGTTTTATGTATAGCAAAAATTTTAGTGTAACCTTCTGATAATATATATATATATATAAATATACAAGTAGCAGTGCTGTATATCAGCACTGGTGGGAGGCGTGCGTTGGCATATCGCACTGCTACGAGTGTGATATATAAATCGTGATATGTGATATACAATCGTGTATATAATAAAAAAAGAACATCAAACACGGAGTCTAAAACCCCTTTTGTATTAGGAACTACTTTCTTCCACCATTCATTCACATCTGCAGCTGATGTCAGAACAGCAGAAGCCGTTACTAATTCACCAACGTCACTTTAAAGCTAGTGTTTGAATGATTCTCTATCGTAATGTCTAAAGTGATGACTAAACAGGTGATTTTGCGGACATTTTATAAGGCTGAACGTGACATGAAATGCCATCCGTCTACAGAGATATCTCCTTACAGTATTAGTCTATTACAGTCTACAGTATTTCTCTGTTGCAATCGGGACATTACAATAGTTAACCCCAAAAAAAGCAGCGCAATCACTACCAGATTGCTGTTGTGTTCGAGATAAATATATATATATATATATATATATATATATTAAAAAAGATGGTTGAAATGAAGTACTTTAACTCGCAAAAACATCTATAACTTTGATATTTAATGTTTATTTTATTTTTGACTTGTTTTTACAGTATTACCTCATTAAACAATTAAGTGCATAACAGACTGACAGAAAAAAAACTTTGAGGAAAGAATGACCTATAGAAAGAAAAACACAGACTATGACACAAAAACTCCACTCCTCGCAGTGTGTGATCAGCAGTAACCTTTATTCTGAAATCTTTTTTTTTTAAGCACCAATCTTTCAGTACACTTGAAGTGAAAGCAAGCGATTTCTTTTCTGCTTTGGATTACATACATATTTATATATTTATATATATATATATACACATATAGTCCTGTTACTCTTTAAATCAATATACTTATGTGCCATTGCTGCAATCCAGTTTTTTTTCCTTCCCCTTCAGATACTCTTCAGTGAGTCTAGGGAGAAAACACTTTCAAAATAGCATCTGATACTCACAACCACTTTGCACATGTATCAATTTAAAGTGAATCCTTGGAGGTCAAAAAAATATAAACATTCATCCGATTCCACAGTTTGAACTAGGTGATATACATTCCTGTGAGATGTTACCGAATGGCACGGGAATGCTATGAATGTTATTCAGACATTCATCCAGACTCTTTCAAATTTCAAATGTTGTAATTCTCTTGTCAAGGTTCAGGACTTGCTTGCATAGCCGGCGTTTTAGCATACACAACTCTCCCTTTGTCTCTTCTAGGTTACAATATCATTGCATTCATACATTTATTGCAAATAAGCATTCTTTCTATAAGCTCTTTTTGTTATTATGTTGGTGAAGATCTTTTTGTGGGATTTACTAGTTGTTTGTAGCTACGGTACTGTAAATCTGAAGTATCCAAAAATTCACTCTGTTCCAGTAAGCAATTTGTCTGACTCTCTTGCAATTTTCATACAAGACCAGATTTGTAATTTCTTGGTCATATAGCAACAAACAACAAGTAAATTGCTGTAAAATAACCACTTACTCATTGCAGAAACCTGGAGTGTTCGCTCCATACCTAAATGCATGCATACATACTTTAATCTTACACACGTAGTTCAGCTCAGTGCTGCAGAACAATAAAAAAACAAATCAAATGAAAAGATTTACTGTGAATGATCCATGGCTCAGTTGTGTACAGCGCATCTTATTGGCAGCAGAAATCAGTCACAAAAACAACAAACAAAACCATATTTGACATATTAATTAATCAATCATCAAAACCTGTTTTGATTTTTCTGCTCTTTTTTAAAACAAAAAAAAACAAGAATTTTATTTTTATTTCATAAGGCTGTTTCTATATTAATACCCATAGAACTTAACTTCAGCAAAATCGAACAAATCTGCAAATCCCCGACAGAACTGCACAGTGGTCAGAGGGGAAAACCTAAGGCAGACACACAATGTTGTTCATCAGACGGTATGCAAAAATAGAACAAGATAAAAAGAAAAATAACCTGAGGATGTCTCATAACATATTGTTCAAATGATTCAATTCTGTTCTGGCTCATCATAGAAAGTGATATGTACTATCACATGTTTAGTAAAACATTCACTCTTTGTTTTTCTGCAGCGGAAATTTACATGCTGGAGGAACAGCACCATGTTTTGAAAAGCATGAAGTTTTGTGTTTAGCAGCTTTCCTGAAGGTTTTATTTGGCACTCAAAAATATCTCTGTTAAAGAGTTTTAGTCTCTATTCTTGAAGTCAAGCTGTGGTTTCACTCAGACTAGCTATATGACTACAGATATGAATGACCAACAAAGCCAACAAGAAGTCGGTTTGTCAGTTTCTTCTCGAACTACTGTATTAGTCCCTGTGGGTGTTTGATCAGAATTAGAAGGATTATTACAAATCATGTGAGGCTCTTGAGAACTTTTATCAGGAATCAGATAACACAATAATTTGCATGATATACTGCTCAAGAAACTTCTCCAGTAGATCTAACCCTCTTGTAGATCGTTTGGAAAGAAAATATGCTCATTCAGCCATTCGTTAGACCTTCTTCTGGCGGGTTAAATGTACGAGATCCATGAGCTCATTCTGCAATAGCTTAAAGCCACAGTTCAATCCTCTTACACTAAGTGGGTTCGTTAAACTGGAAAATCGAAATTTGAAGGATGCTTATGAAAATTGATGTGCACATGTATTCCTCATTTACATCTCAGAGTTTAAAAAAACACCAATAAAAGAATGTTTAAAACAAAATAGGAATCATGATAAAGTCGCAGATGTGATATTTTGTCACAATTATGGAAAACATTGTCACAATTGTAAAATATAAAATGCAACTACACATAGCAAAGTTGCAAATTTGGGATATAGAGTTAACTGTACGATACAGTCAGAATAACAAGAAACGATGACAAATTTAATGAAATAAACACAATTGTGAGACACAAACTTGCAATTATGTGACCAAGGTAAAACTGTGCAAAATAAACTTGCAATTATATAAAATGCCAACTCTGAGATGGGTTTTTATAACATCTTGCCGTTAAAATGTAGTTTGTCAAACACCTCCTGTCCTTAATTCCCTTAGCCCATCTCTAAATTCATCCTTTTTAGACCTCTAACAACATAGGATGCTCCTAACACTCCAAAAGAACAAAAAGACCACGATCGTGAAAAGAACTCCTCACAGTTTATCTCTTGCATTGTTTTTCCCCCCACAGTTTATCTATCCAAATCATTTCCATGCTCTGCAGTTCTTGACAGAACACAGGCACTCAATAAAACTGCAAGTGGACAGATCTTTACATCAACTTCCATTAGAGGCACCAGCAAGGATTTTAATACAAAAAGAAAAAAAGGCAATAGTGGAACTTCACTATCCAAAACACAAACACCCTAAAAACACTAGATACTTTTATGGATTGAAGCCGGTCTCATTTCTATAGCAGTGTTACATGTACAACATTTTCATGAAATTCTTATTCTGAAGCCTATTTGCACCAGCAGAGAAAAAGGCTAAATATAACGTATCTTTAAGACAAAAATGAGGGGAAAAGTGAAAAGGAAATAACACAGCGTAATGCTCTGGCATGTACTCCGAGCCATAACATCCTCAATTCTCACTCATCTGACCACACCCATCACTCATGTTTTCCACCGGCAAAGAGGAACTCAAAGAATTCAGAATTCTAACAGCTTACAGCCGAAACTTCAAAGCAGCCATGGCATCAGCACAATACCGTTGGCATGAAATGTCACACATTTCATGCGAATAGGAGCACAAAGATGGGGAACGTGCAGGCTACAGTTACCTCCACCCTTCACTAGCATGACAGCCTTGTGTTTACAACAGCTCAGACAGGAAGCACAACACACCTACTGGCCCACGGTTTACAGCAGCACGTAACGGTACATGCAGCAATGATTAGTGAGCAAATGTCCCCTCTGAGTCTCTAGGAAATGGAAACTTTGTAAAACACTGTCAGTGATTCTCTGCCAGACATATGAAATCAAAAGTGATTGTATTCGCTGCTGAAAATATGATGACTCAGACGTTTGGGGATGAGATCGGAAAACATGATTGATACCCGCTGGCGGATAGGCTCGCTAAAGTCAGATAAAAGCAAACAAGCTTGTGAGAGGACTCTCATCTTTAAAATTATGTAGGTGTGAAAGCAGTACCAGTAGGGAAAATGTCACAGAACATGTTTTCACAATGTAATTCCATTTACCCCCACTAGAGTGACTGGACAAGCATGCAGAAACACAAGAAAAGCCGGTGCTGGTTAAATGAAGCCATGAAGAGATGAGAGACACTTTTTCTTCTTTCAAACATCGTCGTCTGATCTGTCGTCGTCATTATCTTCCTCCTTCCTCTATTTTATCTCTCTCTGTTTCTCCATTCGTGTCTATACCCCCTCCAGGTATAGGAGAAGTGGATTTACTGTAAGATGGCAGAAGGAAAAAGAAATCAACCCAATATACTTTCTTATGCTTTGGGAAATAACAATATAGTTAATGTCCTATTTTGATCTTTAGGCCAACTTTAACCCTGGTAAAAATAGGTCCTGAAACCCAAAGGTAAGGAGCATGAAACAAAATGATGCCAAAATAAAACAGCGAGTTGCTTAGCAACAGAAGAACAGTTATAAACTGCATATCTGTAACAAGTGGGCTGTGTTAGTGGGGCAATATCATATTCAAATATTTATCAATATATGTCATTTATCTATTATCCTCTCACACAGTCAGAGATTAAGCAGTGTGACTGTAAAAAAAAGAATCTGAGATTGTGGTATTTTCCTCCTCACTTACTACAAAATGTTCACTCAGTCTGGATATGCTTAAATTTGCAGCAAGGACAAGATAGTCAATAAATCAACAAAAACAGGTTAATGTATTTACATGCTGGGCAAAAAAAAAAAAAAGCACTGAAAGCCTGCCATTGTTATAAAGAAAAACTAATGCACGTCTGATTGACAGATAAACTGACCGTAATTTGCTGTTTTTATTTGACAATTGTACACATGCATTTCAGTCATAATATGTTCATCCAATATCGGTTTTGTGCTTGATTGAGCTTCCTTTAAACTTATTAACTACTGGCAAGGTTTGAGATTAAAAAAAGAAGAAAGAGAATCGTAACAACATTGAGAAATACATTTTTCAAAAATGATCCAGAACCAAAAACCAAATCAAACAGCCATAGCCAATAGTCTTTCTCCCATGCCTTTTGGCCGATTTCGAGATCATTAAAGCCTCTTTCACAGAACACGTGCAAGCAGAGCGTAAGCAGCGAGTGTTTTTTTCGGCGTCAATGTTTGTAGCTTTCCTACCGCACACAAAAGCAGTGCAGCAGCATAAGCAGAGTTGAAGCAGCAGTGCTGCAATCATTTCGGTGTTGGGTCTATTTTTGACACACTGGCTATGCTCAATTAAAGTGACAATGCATTAATTGGCCAAAACCACATTAAATGACAGTAAAAAATTGCAATTTTACCCAATAAAAGCATAGAAAATATCCACAGATTTTTATATAGTCAATCAAATTAACTTAAATGATTATAAAATGCAGCAAATATTTGTTTGTGCCTGAACTACAAGACCAAATTTAAAACAATTTGTATCAGTTAAGTTGCACACTACTTTGATTATGTATAAATATCATTGTAACTATACTGTATAAATATTATAACTTTAGGCCTACATCATGCTGACAATCAAAAACAAAGTTACATGATATCACACGTGATTGTCCTCTGAGTGCACCTGAAAAGATGAATGCCACTTGTCATAGAGCTTGAGAAGCTTACAGTTCTTTATAATCTATAGAATTGGTCAAATAAAAACTTGTAGGTGAAGAAAACAGCTTGGAGGAAGTTGCTGCGGAACTTGGTGCAGATGAAAATTAAAAATAAAAAGTGATTTATATATATATATATATATATATATATATATGCACACATTCATTCATGATCCTTTGGCTTAGTCCCTTTATTTATCAGGGGTCACCACTATAGCGGTATGAACCACCATTATAGCTAGATAGATAGAGCTAGATAGATAGATAGATAGATAGAGCCAACTACATGAAATACACAGAGATAGATTGATTTGCGCCACAGCTGTCAGACAGGTGCATGCTGCAAACGCATAAGTCATTTTGACCATTTTTTAAACTTTGTAATTTAATAACTTTATTAAAATTAAATCCATACAACTATAGTATGCCGACCTTTTCTAAAATGTTTGTAAAATTTCAGTCTAAATTTGTAACTTGATTAAACTTACAAAACACAAAAAGAGTTATAATGGTCAAAATTCGATTAGGTACAGTCTTATATGAAAGCTATGGCCAAATTTTGGTGTGACAAGAACCAATGCTTCTGGGCTAATGAGTATGCAAAGGAATGTAAAGCCATCATTTACAAATGCACAGATCACATTCAAAATGGACACAGGATGAACAATGTGCAGCAAGAAGTTGTATAAAAATTTGAGGCCAAGCCAACAAAAGTGTCAAAATGCCATTTATGTTTATGGATAATATGCATACTTGTTTCCACTCTGAGTGATGAGTCTCCTGCAGGTTTCCATCTGCACATCCAGTCCTCTCTTCATGCTGCACATCTCCATGTACTCATGAAGATGCCGGTTCATGTCAGACTTTGCTGTAGCCAATTCCAACTACAGAGAAACAGATGGCATTAGACTGGTCTGATGAGCTTTTATAATCAATTTTCAGTTGAATCGTTTTCGATTACCAGCTGGAGTGACCATGAGACAATTTACCAAATCATTCCATAACAGCTGTTGCACATTTCCGTGATCACTGCTGCACCTGTTCACTATTATCTGATGGTAAATGCAATTGTACTCACGAGTCTTGACACATACTATTTGAATGTTTTTGTCATTTACTTCACTACTTTGGCAATTATTAAATATAACAGTGAAAAAAAAAAGAGATATCAGGAAAATCAGACCAGTTGGAACCAAACACAGACTGTTATGTTGCACAACAGAGGATTAATATGTACATCCCACTCTAGTCTCCACTACTTTATAGTTGAAACGGTTTCACAGCACAATTTCTCCATTTGTTATCATTTTTAGACTAAAGAAGTATAAATATTTCCCTAAAAAAAAAAAATATTTTTACGTACATTACACTTTGTGTGTGTGTGTGTGCGTGTTTGTGCGTGTGTCATTTACTCTCCCTTTACTTGTTTCAAACCTACATAATTTTATTTCTATTTTTTATTCTTTTAAACGCAAGACATTTTGAAGAAATCTGGAAACCTGTAATGTGTGTGTGTGTGTGTGTGTGTGTGTGT